>JAOPJG010000601.1:0-20227 GCA_027478255.1 Dispira simplex | reverse complement strand
CCTTAACCATTGGTTTGATACTATTCCTTATGGTTAACACTGGGACCTAGTGTCATCAGTATCGAAAACAGTATAAAGCATGATCACTTTATTGAGGAGCACAATCCATTTAAAATTTTGTAACTTTGAGATCCACTGTGGCTGAACAGGGATAGGGTCATGTTGACCTTGGTGTTCTGGCACCCATACCTTTCGACCAGTGCCAGTCTGGGGGTTATTATGGTAAATCCAGGTTTCATCACACATCACAATGTTATACGCAAGAGAGTTGGTTGGTTTCTGAAATCAGTCAAGGAAATTGAGGCAAACAGTCTTGTGGTCATTCTGCAACTCCGAGGTTAGGGAATGGGGATCCCAAGTACAAAGGTATGAATGGTAATGCAACTGGTTGTGGAGGGTATTCCAAACATCCTTCATGGAAGTCTTCACCTCCCATGCAAGCACATTCAGGATCACAAATGGGTCTTCGCTAACTAGCTGTTCAATGGTGTCACTTTTATATTCATAGGTCTCATTGGAAGGAGGTCCTGTGTAGTGCTCATCTTCAAAAGACAAATAACCAGTCTTAAAGTTGTTGTACCAGACGCACACCATGGCATACGAAGGACAACCTCTTGCATAAATGAGTTGCAAAGTTTTGTGGATTTCAGTTGGGTTTTGGCTGAGTTCAAAAATACCCAAATGTGGTGCTGAATTAAGGTTGGGGTAATGGCAGGCATGGGGTGTTGTGACTTGGGTGAATGGTAAATAACTTTTAAATTAGAATAACTCAATGAAAACGAAAGGTAGAAAGGTAAAATCAAGACGTACATGTTCTTATTAACAAGGGGTAACAGTCCAGAAAAGGGGAAGAAAAAATATTGCCTATTTACTTACCCCTGGTTCCAAAGAACCTTCTTATTGACTGATAGTACCATGACTTTGTGTGACGGGGGAACGCCAATCTCGAGAAGTCGCGGATGGTATGTTTGATTAGTCGAATTTTGGGACACACGATATGAACCACCAGTGTAAGTAGTGTTGGAAAAATTCCGCAAAAGCTTTAATTCTTTGACATTTAAACCAATTACAAAAACAATGTGATTTTTTAAATATACAATAAATACGTTTAGGTAATTTATATCAAAATATGATGGGGGGTGTGAATAAGTGGATGGTGATGGATAGCTCTAACACTACCGTGGGAGAAACTAAAAATTGCAATTGTAGGGATACCCTCCCGTCTTACTCCAAAGGTAAATACTTATTCCTCGGGTGTCGAGTTCGCCCTATCTCTCTACTTCTTGTTCTTCCAGTCTTTGTTGTAACTGGTAAAACTAGAACTTGGGACCAGCGGCAATGATCTCGGGGGTAGCCTTATCGGCATAGTTTTTAAAGTTCTCATTGAAGAGCTGGCCCAATTTGTTAAGAGTCTTGCTGAAATCAGCCTCGGTTCCGGTCCAAGCACTGCGGGGATTCAACACAGTGGACGGCACATTAGTCACTTCGTTAGGAATATCCAAGTTAAACACGGGATACTTGGTATACTGAGCATTGGACAATTCCCCATTGTGAATGGCGTCGATGATGGCTCGCGAGTACTTGAGCGAGATACGCTTACCAACACCATAAGCCCCACCATTCCAGCCGGTGTTCACTAACCAAACGTGAGTGTCATGCTTCTCCATCTTGGTGGCCAGCATGGAAGCATACTTGACGGGGTGCCACACCAGGAAAGGTTGGCCGAAGCAGGCGGAGAAAGTGGCAGTGGGTTCCGTGATACCATCCTCGGTACCGGCGATCTTGGCGGTGTAACCCGAGATAAAGTGGTACATGGCCTGGGCCGAAGTCAGACGGGCCACGGGAGGTAATACCCCAAAGGCGTCACAGGTCAACAAAATGATGTTCTTGGGGTGACCACCCACACAGGGCGTCTTGGCGTTGGGAATATATTCGATGGGGTAAGCACACCGGGTGTTTTCGGTAAGGGAGCCATCGCTGTAATCTACCAGACGGGTTTCCAAGTCGAAACCCACATTTTCCAACACGGAACCGAAGCGGATGGCGTCGAAGATTTCGGGTTCCTTTTCGGCGGACAAGTCGATGCATTTAGCGTAACAGCCACCTTCGATGTTGAACACACCCTTGTCACTCCAACAATGTTCGTCATCACCGATCAGGGCTCGGTGGGGGTCAGCGGACAAGGTAGTCTTACCGGTGCCGGACAAACCGAAGAAGAGGGACACATCACCGTCGGGACCTTCATTGGCACTAGAATGCAGAGAGAGGATACCGTTCTTGGGCATCAGGTAATGCATCACGGTGAAAATACCCTTTTTCATTTCTCCGGCGTACTCGGTACCTAGGATGACCATTTCCCGGCGTTCAAAGCTAATGGACACACTGGTGGTGCTGGTCATGCCGGTGGTGTAACGATTAGCGGGGAACTGACCGGCGTTTAGAATAGTAAAATCTGGTTCACCGTAGTTGGCCAACTCTTCGTCGGTAGGTCGGATCAACATATTCCGCATAAACAAGGCGTGGTAAGCACGGGCGCACACCACGCGGACCTTGATGCGGTGTTCGGGATCCCATCCGGCGAACCCATCAAAGACATAGAGACGTTCCCGAGTGTTGAGATAATCTACGGCACGTTCGTGGTTAATCCGGAACACACGTTCGGACATTTTGGTGTTTACAGGACCCCACCAAACATCGTGGACGGTGTCTTCTTCCTCCACGATGCGCTTATCCCGGGGACTACGACCGGTCTTGGTACCCGAAGAAGTGATTAGGGCACCGGTAGAGGACATGTAAGTGCCAGGTTCGTACTTGAGGGCATCTTCATACAAACAAGCCACGGACAAGTTACGGTAAATGTGAGTGCGGTGGTAGTCGATACCGTCAGACTGCTGGAGAGCAATCTCGATACTGGCCGAGTCAGAAGTAGAGAGACCGGAAGTTTGTTGGACCATAGTGACAGACGAAAAAGGGCGAAATGAGGAAATAGTGAGAGACCGTTTGGTATAAAGTGATAGTGAACGACAAAAAACTAGGGCCGAGGCAGAACAACGGCTAAAAGGACGAGTGACAAAAAGGTTGGGAATAGGAGCAGTAAAGTTCAAGACATGACTGTTAATAGTTGGAAAGTTGACACGACGACAAGCAATAGTATAGGTAGTTGAGTTACAGCGACCTACCAACGCCGCGTTTATATATCCAGTCATTTTTGTAGCAGCAGCCAACAGCAGAATGAATAACCACAAAGTAAAAACAAAAAAGGCCTACAGCATTAACGAGTAGTAAAAGGAAGGAGGGGGTGGGTATCCGAGTTTAAGAGAGGGAGCGGATAGCCGGCTCGGGTGAAACTGGAGTAGCACGGGTCCAATCGGACGCCTGCATATTCCAACGTCACAAAAAGTGGGAAGGCGGTGACATCAGACCCGAGCATACCATTAGGAACCTCCCCCTCCCTACCACTGTTAGACGTCACATGCAGCCTTTGTTCTGCCTGTAACTGTTTCCCCTACCTATTCAACGATTGGTTACACTTTACTAGTTAGAGACTAGCATCCAATGGTGGCAACCGTATATTCCCATGGGAAAATTCCAGTTCACCAATAGTATCTCCGAAGAGAGGGAGAGCCTTCAATGTATACTGGATAAAAATAAAGTCACACAGCCAGTGGGGAGGGTTAACGCAGTGTGAATGCGAGGGAACGGAGGTACCCGGTTAGCACTGTTCGGGGATATCCGGTTAAAGGCACGGGATCCACCAGCGTCCTCAGAACAACTTTTTCGGAGTGTGCGTTTCATTTTCCGACGGGTAGAGTGTCCGGATAACAATAGTAGACAAGATGGAGAGTTGTACTGTAATAAAAATGGTGAGGGTCAGGCTGTACTAAGCTCCAAGGGTTTGGCTTTGCTAGATGAGCTGGATGGCCCAAAGTGACCACACAGGTTTTGGTTGGGTAATTGGGACTATTCCATTAGTTCGTGAGACAGCGGATGGAAAAAAAGGAGGCGTCCCCTCGTTTGTTCAGTCATCACTCCCACCGCCGTAAGGAGTGGAAATCATTCGTCGCGGAATTCACCGGGGCTTCCAGGGAACAATATGATGATGCACAACATTGTATCAAGTGGTGTCCTCTTCCACCCGTCATCGTCTAGCAAGCTTGGTGTGCACCTTGTTGTATGATTTAGCAGTCACAATTTTCGACATAGAGAGAGCCAGTGTGGCTGGTGGGAATTTTTTACAAAGACGTACACTACATGGCAAAAAAAGTCCCCCAAGGATTCACAAAGTACAACAGTATTTAGTGTATGATCTGTCGGCCAATTAACGAAGCGGGATTGCCTTCCCCCTATTCGACTTCTTCTAGACTCGGGTCGGATGCATCCGGTGAACAAATGCCTCGTGTGAATCGGTACGAGTGTGGGTAACGTGGCATGTAGCATGCATTTAAATATGTCCTAATCATATTTTTGGGTCGTAAATCAATATGGGTGATATTTTTTCGACTATAGAGATTTAGGAGAAAAAATGTACCAACCACAACATAACCAATAGGATTTTGTGAGAGACCCATTCAACTTCGGCGGATTTATCCCTATATAGTCGGAAAAAAACTACCCATATTAGTCATTACCTCTTTCGCTTTATAGTAGCTATTAACGAATGGGGCAGTCTGGAATAAACACCACCCACTCACGTCTTCCTAGTAAAAGGATAAATAACTAGAAACGAATGGTCAAAGGCAACGGAAGGAATAGATGGAGAGTCATCGGAAAGCATCAACTTTCCCAGCCAATTCTTTTTAAGGAAAAGCTGTCCTTGGTGACAATGTATCGAATATACTGTTGTCGATCTACATTGCCTTTATTTTTTTAATAAAAAAATTGCGGGAGGATTAAACGAAAACGCAGTCAAACCTCGGCTCTGTAATACCATTCCCTGTGTATGTGCGCCTAAGTGCTTTCTAACACATTTTTATGGTGAAAATCAACACTTGGGTAGTTTTTTTTCAACTATATAGGGATAAATCCACCGAAGTTGAATGGGTCTCTCACAAAATCCTATTGGTTATATCGTAGTGGTACATTTTTTGTTCCCAAACTCTATATAGTCGGAAAAAATCACCCACTTGGTGACTGTCTCATCATCTATGAAAAAAAATCCAAGATTGAACACAGTGGTGGTAGTGACTTGCATTACTTTTAACGTAGTTGTAGTCCCCTAATAAGTATCCCGAGTGCAAAAAAACCAAGCCACTGTCAAATTTAACACCTACATTAACAGTAGAGTCATACTGTTAAAGGTATCGGATATACGGGTACAAATAATTGCAGGAAAAACTAAACCAGGCTGAACAGAAGAGCTAGAGATAAACCAATACGGAGGAAAACAATTGGTCGGGTAAACATCGTAATGCCTAGCGAGGTACTTTAGGTGAACATTGCAATATAAGGAAACCATTTTGCTCTCATCTACATTTGTTGACTAATAAACAGGCTCACATAAAGTGCTCAGATCGAGATGGTTGTACTTGTGGTATATTGTACCCACTGGAATAGAGGATAAATCCTCCAACGAGGACGACCAGCTCCCTCAAGTTGAAGCTGATTCGATGGCCACAAGTCGGGGCATCCCGGATGATGGTGTAACCTCTTCACAAGGTTCCCCCTTGTCTTGTGCTCCCAACATGGAGCCAATTGATGAACATTTATCTCCATGAAAATTGTTTTCATTTTGATGTCAAAGTACTTCTTATTTTTTGTTATGATTTTAGCATGCCATTCCTCTGTTATATTGTAACAGGACCCGGTGTACCAAGGTACAAGTAGGCACGTCGAAATAAACTACAGTAATGAAAATCAAGAGTAGTCGAATATTCTTTACAAACGGGTATATTTAATAATCATAAGAATATCTTGTACTAGAAAATACTGGTCCTTATAGAGAAGGGTCAAAGCCTATTAATAACAGGTCTAATACACTAGATGCGATACAGGCTACAGTGGGGCCAAAGCAGGGAACTTTAGGGTTGCTGACAGGAGCGTGAGCCAAGGGGATGCATCGTGAACAGGGTTATATGCCTTCAGGGTGTTCCGACTTAGTGTCGTCGAGCTCTCTCATCTGATCAGGAGACCGGCTGTTTTCCGAAGACATATGGGTGATTTTTTTCGACTATATATCAATTTGGAGCAAAGATGTACCAGTAATAATTTAACCAATAGCATTTTGTGAGAAACCCATTCAACTTTGGCGGATTTATCCCTATATAGTGGAAAAAAAATCACCCATATTGTAGTGTTCTCCGATTCAGGACCTTAGGGGGACATTTCTTCTTTTCCAGGCACACGCTCTAGTGCCTGTTTCAATTAAAGGAGAGAAGGCCGGGGAAATACGAGTCCCTCGTGAATAAAAACGTACTTGTTTATCTACTCGTAGAGCCCTATTGTTTTCGCTTCGTGCCTCCTTGCACCGGTGACCTGAATCCTATTATATTACAGTTGGACAAAGCCCTTGTGGGGGATAGGTTATTACTCCGCATGTCCTCCAATAGAGTTTTTACCCATCTCTTTCATAATAAGTACAACTCGATATTACTCTGGGTTTTACCTCTAAAACCCCTTATCATACTGGACAGAATGTCGCCGAGCTGTTGGGTATAAATACATGGGGTGGAAGAATGGCTAGTATAACACACTCTGTCCTAAATCACTTTGACTTGCGATTCAACGCTCACTGAATCTCAATAATTTTGGCTCACTCAAGTGGGAGTCGTTGCTTTTTTATTTATATATTTCAGATCACGTTGATTCGGCCAAGGGATCCAATCACAGCATGTGTAAATAAATAAAATGCCTGACAATGGCCCGTTTTTTGCTCCTCTGCGATAATCATCCTCCTCCCACACACACATACCACCCTTTTTCACCTTGTGTTCAAGGTGACACTGGTAGGCCGATACACAGTTTATACCAGTTGAAATGTATTCTACGTACAGGTTAGAATAACTGTTTCTTTATATTGGTCTTTTTCTTTCATTTCTATCACAGGTGGTATGTGACTAGTGTTGTTATTCGTTTTGACACTGTACTCACCTTTAGCTTATCGGTTCCAGTTCCAGTTCCAGTTCTTCTTTAGTAACTGAAAGCAACGGTGTAGGAGTTTGTCTTACATTTCAGCAGAATGCGTTATTCCCTGCGCATATGCAATGACTCCGCGGGACCAAACAAAATAGCCAGGTTGTGGCTTTTATTCAAAGACATCCTCTGGTTCACTTTCTCTCCACACTACTTGTACTCTGGTTTATATTCCTTGTATTATTTTACCTTTCTAGTTCACACACACTGTGTGTCATAACTTGTTACTTTATTTTCTCCACGGTTAATCAGGCCATATAACCCTTCCTCATGGCCCATATGGCTACTCTATCCAGTTCGTTTTACATCCTCGCTGACCAACTCAAGGCCACTTATCCATGGATGCTGGACCCACTCGTGTACTTGGTCTACATACCCTTGGTGGCCCTGGTGGGGGGAGTGACCCTACTTATTGTTAACCTCCTGATCACCTGGTGGTTGTACTATCTTCGGACAAACCCCGCCGCCAACGACTGGTCCAATTTCACAAGTTACCCACGTATACCACCCCTGGCTTTTACTTACAAGGAACCCGCTTGGGCCACCGAAGACGAAGCCAGTTTGGAATTCACCGATACCGCTATAGTGGCCAATTTACCCTCCGACCCACCTACCAGCTCTCCCATTGAAGCCCAGAAATATACTAGTGACAATGGTTATTCCGCTACAAACCACCACACCTCACCCGACCCGGATAAAATGTCAGAACCGGAAGAATTAGACCGTATGCTCAACCTTGTTATTGACCACGTATTACGTGATTTTCTAAAGAGTTGGTTCCATAACATTAGCACCGATGGTCGGTTTCCCCATAGTGTGCGTTTGCAGTTAACCTCGGTACTACGTGGGATGGTCCCGCGTACCCAACGGGTAGATCTACCGCTGTTGTTGTCCAACCGGTTAATTCCTATGGTGACAGCCCATTTACATCAATTTCGCCAGGCCGAACGACGTGCTCAACGAGAGTGGTTGGCCCGTAGGCAACGTTCGAAAAATTCGAAAGAGGTGGATCAGCAACGAGGGTCTATATCAGCATTGTCGGAAAATTGGAGAGTGACCAGTCAGGAGAAAGCGGATTGGGATCGGTTGGTCTATGAACAATACGATCGTCGTATGTTACATCCGGCCCTGTTACTTCGTCAGCGTACCGACCAGAAACCCAACTCTGACTCTAATAGTACAACATCGCCGTTACCATCATCTTCATCATCATCGGGAGCAGCACTTGGTCCGGCGGCACCCGTGTGGGTGACTGGTAATGTATCCAAACCTTACTTACAACATCTATGTACTCGGATCTTGCCCCTACTATGCCCTCCAAGCATGTTGGAATCCCATCTGCAAAAAGTGTTGATACGAGAATTGGTGGTGGGTACCCTACTTCAACCTATTTGTTGTACATTGATCGACCCGGATACATGGAACCACCAGTTAAACCAGTATCTCACCAAAGCCATCGAAGAACAAAATATGGTGAATCTTCTCCGTCGGGCCCTCCATGAACAGTCCCAACCGGTAGATCTCCCACCCGCGGCCTGGAATGCCACTGCAGAAGGAGTAGTGGGCTGGGCCGATACCACCGGCTTGGCCACGGTGGCTGCTAGACTCCAGGATGCGGCATCCCAAGCTGCCCAGTCTTTAAGTTTATCCACGGGATTGGTGGACTCGGACACCCCCACTTTTGACGAGTTTGTACACCGGATTAAAAAGTGTCAGAATTTAGAAGAGGCCCAAACTATCCGTAACCAGATTGTGACCCAAATTCGTACCAAACGTATCCTGGTGGAAGGTAGAACTAAATATGATATTGTGCACGGTCAACGGGTCAAGGATGTCAACATATATATTAACCGATTATTCGTGGCCAAGAAACTGGCCGAGAAACAGATTATGTTGTTGGGTAATAAAGTTTACCCCGAGGAACAGTCTGATTTTTATCCCGAGGTTAACGAGGTAAAAAATAATGTCGAAATTAGCCGCAAGTCAGGGACCTGGAGAAATTCGCAACTGTCCGGTACCGGTAGGGTAGTGCCGCCGATCGTCACCCGTGGTTATCACCGAGAAAAGCATCCAGCAGTGGACCCATTGTCGTCCACCCCGGCTCCGTTTGGCTTTCAGGAAATTCTCACTAATCCATCTTCCCTGTCGTACTTTACCGAATACATGGACCTTATCGGAAAGGTCAATAATTTACAATTTTGGTTAACTATCGAAGGGTTAAAACGACATCCATTGGTGACGACGGAAAATCGGTTGGATACGGTAATTTGGTCGATTTATCGGACGTACTTTTCCCACGAAGTGGTAGATGATTTAGAAATTGCCCCCGAGGTTTACAAAGACCTGGTGGTACATTTCGGCCCGTTTCTTGTCCGACAAAGGGGGACCGGTTCTGTTCCATTCTTGTCGACAGTACAAGAGGAGCATCCGGTACAAAGTAGTGGGTCAAAAGAAAATTCACAATTAGAAAGGTCTAATTCCGTCGGTTCGTCACTCTCGCAGTCGTCGTGGTCTCACCAAAACCAGCGCCTGTTTGAACTTATTATCGTGGCCCAGCACGACGTATTCGAGTCCATGAAACGGTTGCATTATCCCCAGTTCCTCCGTAGTGGGTTATACCAAAGGTTTCTGGCTTCCTATACTCTGGCCCAGTCTAAACCAGTTTATGCCACTAGTATCGCTTCTTCGTCAAGGGCTTCTAGTCTAGTACGTCGGTCGTCGTTGGCCGATCCTACTTCTCAACCTTCCCCTTTGTCCTCCGTTGGTCAGAATATCCAAAGGGAACCACTTTCCCCGGGTTCGGTAGATACTTTCACCCATTTGTCACGGCGTAAAAACAGTCAGTTGAATAATTCGGGGTTTTCGTCCCGCTTGGCCAACTTGTCACCTAGTCGGCGTACGTCAATGCAACGGATGTCTCCATTATTCCCTAAAGATCGCTCGTCCCCTTCTACATCCTTAGTAACCGCTACGGTGACGGTGCAATCTAACCGTAATTCGGTCGAGGACAGTAGTAACAGTGCAAGGTCAGACCGGTCCAGTGTGCTTAATTTGGTCGTACCGGATGACAGTGTGATCAGTCCCGTCAATGTTGATCCCGGGAGGTTACGTAGCAGTTCCCGGTTAAGCCAGTGGTCGCAACGTAGCGGGTCAACGGTACCAAAAGGTAACAGCTTGGGCCCTTGGCAGACATCTTCTTCGTTGCCTATGCCCACTTTATCCCATACGATGTCGGTTACAGGAGTGACAACATCAGGAACAGTGTCAACAGTGGCCGACGTACCTCACCTGGAGATGGGGGATACTTTAAAACCAGGTCCACCGGTACAACGTCGTTTGTCGGAAGATGTGGGCGATCCAAACGATATCCCTGATACTGACCTCTTGGCTACGGGGGCAGTGGAAGCTGTGCAAGCGGCTTTATCGTCTATTGTTCGTAATACACCTGCTCGTGCTTCCCGCACGCTACGTTCTGCCACTTGTAATGTTCGCTTTGAGGAAAACGAGGGTGATCGTGCGCGTAGGACCGCTACTGATTTAGGTACAGGGGATACTTTGGTGGAATCTACGACGAAGGGACTGACCGTTCTTGAATCATGCGATTCCCAAAGTGACAGTGCTTCTGCACGTTCTAGACCCCAAGAAAATGCAGAGCAATCGATAGAGTCGTCGTCTAATTGGTGGTCGTACCCTACACTGATGTGGCAAAATAATGAAACCTCGTCTAATTCTCTAGAGGATAATAATCCCGACGAGGTTACTACAAGTGATGACAAGTCCACAACGCTACTGACTTCGTTTCTACTCTCCCCTATACAATACTTTGGGGGTAAAAGTACCAGTGGAATTACGGATTCAGAGTCAATTCCGGAAGATGGGTCGACCAAACCGGGGACAGAAGTGACCTTTTCCGGCCCCACCCGCGATACTGGTACATTAATCGCCACTTCGACGGCACCTACACTGGCCACTACGGACGAAGAGAGTGATCGCGAAGATAGCGTAGTTGATGAAACGGTATTGCAAAACAGTGTGTACCAAGCACCCCCAGGTGACCTATTGTTGTCCAACAAAATTGCCAAAATTGCCCAAGAACTCGACCGTAAACGTCAACAACAAGCCATCGTATTGGCGCTTATTGACAAGGCCAAAATATTGGACAAATTGAACGAATTACGCATTTTGCAGAAATCCCAATCGGCGTTAAACCGGGAAATCCAGTTGTTATCATTTCAGCGTCAACAGTACGAACGACAAGCCAAGGAAAATGTAATTGTACCCAAAGTTACCCGTATTACCATTCCTAGTTGTACTCGGGGTTTTACCCGGGATCCATCCACAGAGGCAAGGGTAGAGTTTGGGGAACGACGAGGAACAGCAACAACAAGACGGGTCACGCAGCAGGTTGCACTGATAGGGGAGTGGCCCCAGGTCCATTCATCCGGCGAAGGATCTGAAGTGCCAGAGGGGGTTCGACCTAGCGACACTGCAAGTATTGTTACTACTACTCGAAGAAACCCGCATTACAGTAAACTGAATCCGAATCCTTTACGGTCGAGTTTGTTTTTGGATTCGGTTGACCACACTGCCAACGTATCGGATTACCCGGTGGATCTGGCGATCGTAGCTAGTCACCCATCTCAAGTTACTTCCGACCGCAACGATAATGTTACTGGTACAGTTTTGCGTACTCGTGCCGATTCATCCAGCGGATTGTCACTAACTACACCGTCGATGGTCCCTACTATGACAACCGAAATAGTCCCGTCGACTGTACAAGCCCCCGCCACGGCGTTTACCTTGTACCTGATCGAAATCCAACAGATGAGCGCCGATGGTAGTTACGACTCGGGTTGGGTAGTAGCACGTCGTTATCGGGAATTTTCCGCTTTACATCAACAGTTAAAACGTCGGTTTAGTATCGTTCGTCAGTATGATTTCCCCCGTAAACATCACTTGCCTACCTTGAGTAAATTATGGCCGCTAAATCCCGCCCGACGTGAGTTTCCGTGGCCTCCTCATGTAGAAAATCGTCGGTTAGCACTCGAGAAATATTTACAGGGTATCACTCAACATAAAGAGGTGTGTCAGAGTTTGGAACTTCGGTGGTTCCTTTCGCAACAGCAAAGGGAGTTGAGCGCACTGTCGGATTTCTTGGGGCGTGAGTCTTCTTTGGAGGAAACCGTAAAGTCTGGTTTAGGATTGTCGGGAGTAATGGCGCCGACGGGGGTAGTTGTTACTAGTACAAGGGGTGAATTTCCGTCGGGGGAGAGTGCATCATCTAGTACGTCGTTGAATGAATCGGGTGGAAACTTGTCCACACTGTCGGTTTCCGCCGCGCGAACGGTGGGAGTATCGAAGGATACCAAACCGTTACCACGATGTCGGGTAGGGGGACGTAATCGGGCGGCTACTACTAGTTCCGCCACTACTTCGGTCGGCCATCCTAACATTATATCGAATACTCAACTGACCAAGGGAACTTTGCAAGAGGAACAACGTCACCAGCGTTCGTCGAGCTTTTTGAACCCGGTGCAAAAGACCATTGCCGATGGATTGGAAGATATCGTGGGTAGTCCCATCGTTTTGGACATGATCAGTGAACAATTAAGTCGTCAAGTGGTAGGATTTACTCCGACTTCCCATCCCTTTTACCGTCTAACTAGGGAAGACACCCGTGGGAAACATCATCCGTACGCCACCACCGGTGTGATAACGGGTGTAGCTACCAATGGTACTTCAATGGCCGACCCTCTGTGCAACCTCATCATCGAAGTATTCGAACTCAAAGCAAAGAATAATTGGTTACGGCGACAGGCCATTTCCATGCTACTACGTACCCTCTTGGGCAACACCATTGACTGGTGGTTTCGGGATACCGTACAAGATTTAGTAGCCATTCCACAACTCACCCAGTATTTACGCACCTTACATGATAACTTGTGGCCGGGGAATCGTCCGCTTACCCCGCCTACTCCGCGCACCGATGAAGAAAAATTTGCCACGTGGGAGGAAGCAGGTGCCAAGTGGCGATTTTACATGCCTACTGTGTGTGGTAGCTTGGTGGGGCGACGAAATGCCCGACGGGGTGCTAACCGTATTTTTCATCTAATGCAGAATCCTCATCTCAATGAAAATCTGGTATATTTTGTGTTGGACGAACTGGTGCTCACCTTGTTTCCTGAACTGCTTCCCCGAAGTGCTGTTTCCTTATAATTTGATTCCGTGTCTGGACTAGCTGCGTTTTACGGAATAAAGTCTTATGTAAACTAAGGATCATTTTTTCATCACCGCTTAATGCATTTCCCAGTCAATAAAGTCAGGTATCCCCACCCAATGGTCCAAGAATAATGCTCGGATGATTAACTCTATTAATCTCTTCGAATAAACACAGTCACAGTAAACTCCTCAACAGGTAAAAAAAGAAAGGTATAAAAAAAATGGAACAATAAATAGGATAAAGTTATTTACGGGCTGAATCAAACTTGGTAGAGTGAAAAAGTAGGTCAAGGTATTGGTATCACTGTAGTCGTCAGAGTGGTTATTGGTGTGGTATCCCGACCACTAAGTAAGGATTAGAATGGTGGTATTGTTCTACAACTCCCCACCACTGACTCCTCTTAACAGATACGCAATGGAATGCACCAACTCCAACTCCTCTCTATGATTTCCTCCAGCACATTCCTCATGATTACTGGGAAAAGATAGCACCCAAACTCTGCCATACCGCTTTAGGGCTCTGTGAGGCATCGACGGGGAACCAGATCCCCTTGCGTTGATAATATTCCACCACCGGTTGAGTTTGTTGGTGGTAAACTTGTAAACGCTTCTTGAGCGCTTCTTCATTATCGTCCGAACGACGAATTAAAGGTTCACCGGTAACGTCATCCACGTTATCCATCTTAGGTGGGTTGAATTCCACGTGATAAGAACGACCCGAAGCGGGATGAATCAAACGACCGAGGATCCGGGAAACCAACAGCGCGTCATCAATCTTCAATTCCACACAGTGATCTAATTTCTGTTGCTTGGAAGTAAGCATATCGTCTAATTTTTCCGCTTGGGGTACGGTGCGGGGGAAACCGTCCAGGATAAAACCCCTTTTACACTCTGGGTTATTATCGAGGTTTTCTTTAATCAGGTTCACCATGATGTCGTCCGATACGAGTTCTCCGGCTTCCATAACCTTTTTGGCCTGAAGTCCAATTTCGGATTTAGCAGCTACGGCTGCACGCAGCATATCACCGGTGGCCAGATGACAGATACAGTATTCTTCCTTGATCTTTGGGGCTTGGGTCCCTTTGCCTAGATGTGGGTTGGGGGGGGATATATCCAATCCAAGGTTAATCAGGTGGGCAAGAAGCATATTATATACCGTAAAAATTAGGGTGAGTGAGAAGATTAGGTAGAGTAGAGAAAACATCAGGACAGCTGGGTAGCGTATCACCGTTAGAAAACAAATTGCTTGTGAGGTTTATCCTCACCATTACCGCAGTATACCTTTTTTTGAATATGCTACCAGAATATAAGCGTAATGTACAATATTTCATACAAGTGGAATAAAGCAAAATATTGAAGCAGCCATTGAAAATGTGAAGGGTTGAAAAAAACGCATTCCAGTAATTCCACATATCCTACTGAACATCGAGCTGATGTAAGGGTCTAGCGTAGCGAGTACGCGCAGAGATCAACCCAATGTGGGCTCTCAAAGGTTTCTTTTTTTTGTCGACTTTTCATCAGGAATCATAACCCCGACAAATACTTACCGGCACCGGGAGGACCCATGATAACCATGCGCAAACTCTGGTCCTTCTGGGACTCAGCGGAGGGAGTGGTTTTCGCCTTTGAAACTTCTTGACCCATGGCGTTGGTTCGGAATGGTGGTATTTACTGGAGAAAAAAGGGGTGTGATTAGATAACAGAAAAGGGCGAGGGAAGTGGGGAATTAAAGAGAAGGGGTTGGTTGGCGATCCAACGAAAGCAATTTCAGAACGAGAAGAAAGGAGAAGGAAAGTATATAGGAAACCAGGGACTAGATAATAAAAAAAATAGACGCCAGTACGTTAGCGCGCATACAGTGGATGACTCAGGATGTTAAGGAGTAGATAAGTCAGAGGGCAAGTTTAGGCACAAGCCAACCGTGTGGTCCTATCACAGCACCACACGTTCCTCCCCCAACCATAGGCGGAGGAGTAACGGACAAGGTAAACCCAGACTCAACTCTCGAGCAGCCACGGCTTTCCTAGCTCTTCCATACATTGACTGTATAGAGTTCCGCTGCATGTAAACTGTCGTTGGGGATAACTTGTTATTTTTTTTGGCTGCATTGATTAAGGTTGGCCCCTCATTTTACGCCCATCTGCCGTGGTCCGCCCTTGTTTCCGTTGTAACACTTTTACCTCGTCGCTCTTCCAGGTAAGCACTAAAAGTTATCCACAACGAAATAAACCCTGTAGGTTGGGAATCGAATGGTGTCACACACCCCCTATCCCCCAACAGTTTAGTCGTTCCCCTCCCCCATTCCTCTTGGTGCCTTGACTTTTCCATACATTGGCAGTGTCCGCATTGGCCATGCAGGTTGGTTAAAGACGAATGTATTCAAGTACTCCAGCCAAACTCTGTCCTTTGCAGGGTAGAATAGCAGCTGAATAGAAAAGTTACACCTTTTATGGTCTCCTCGCTAGTTTAACCTTCAGGATGAGATCAAAGGGAAGAACAGCAAGGAACCGCTTTATTATCGGAGGCTCGTCTAGTTATCGGAGCAATAGGTGTATCGTTTAACCCCACCCCACCAATATGAAATAATTCCATCCCGAAGGGAGAGTTTCATTCCGACCACTAATACCCATCACTGCTAATAGTGTTGTCCCTCTCTATCACTTTGGACTAATCGTCGGCTACCGGATTCCCCGTTTCTTCATCAACCCCCCTCCCGTTTTATTCCCCACTCGCGCTTGCTCAAGTTAGTTATTTATTCCTTACTTCGTTTGGTAATTCCCAAGGCCACACATTCAGTTGGCATTCCTTACCTTTTATCTTCTCATCTACTCCAATGTCCCAACCACCACCGTCGTTAGCGGCACAGCAGGTCCATGCTGCCACTCCACCTCGTCCAAGGCCTCCTCCGCCGGGAGTGAGACCTATGCCACCCCATTCCGCAGGCGTTCCTCGTCCTCGCCCTCCGGCACCAGTTTATCACCCTGGGGTTCCTCCTGGCCATCCTAATTGGCGACCACCCATGCGTCCGCCGCAATCCATAGGGACACCACCTGCTCGTCCACTTGTTCCCGCAGACGCATCCCGGGCTCATCAACCTATGTACCAACGTCCACCCGCCCCTGCTGGATATCCTCCTCACGCTCGACCCCAAGTCTCGAGTCCTGGCACTCCCATACGTCCCGTTGGTCCACCTACTATGCCTTCGCGTTCGTTTCCCGGACGACCCATAGGTACTCCTACTCCAGGGACGAATTCACGCCCAGCCGGATATTCCCATCCTACCTCGCCTGTGCCTTTAGGCACACCTCGTAGCCCCACGTCTCACTCTGGTTCCGCATCAGGTCACGGTTCCCGGCGTCGTTTATATCCGGAACAAATCACATCGGCCTATACCCAACCGCTGATGGGCGCCCCCACGGCTCCACCTACCACTACAATGAGCGGGGGTACTACCGCTGTCCCTTATGGCGGGTCGCCAACTCCGCAGTATTTCGTGCCGGGCGCGGAAGGTACTCCCCAAGTGACGACCACCCCTGCTCCCCCGGGTTACCCTCCCTCCGCTGCACAAGGCTATCCAAACGCCTCTGTGAACGCCCTGCAAAACCAGTTTTCCAATATGTCCATGGGAACTGGACCAGGAAGTTTACCGTCCTCCCTATTGGCGGGTCCCCCAGAGATTTGGGCTCTGGATCAACCCACCACTCCCGATGTCATACTTCCTCCGCACACGTCCGCGGTACCCAGTCCGGTGCTGTGCGATCCCAGCCACATGCGTTCCACATTGGTGAACGTTCCCCATTCGGCATCACTCTTGAAAAAGTCTAAACTGGTCTGGGGCATGACTTTTACCCCCTTTAAAACCCAGGGTGAAGGGGAAGCGGCCTTACCTGTGGTGCGCGATATTGTTCGTTGCCGTCGATGCCGTACGTACTTTAACCCGTTTATCCAGTTTACGGACGGTGGACACAAATGGGTGTGCAATCTATGTGGATTAAAGAACGACGTGCCCTCCTTTTTCGACTACGATCCCCACTACCAAACCCCTGTGGACCGATTCCAACGTCCTGATCTCAACCACGCTGTGGTGGAGTACTTGGCCCCTGCCCAGTATATGAACCGACCACCCCAACCACCGGTGTACCTGTTTATTATTGACGTGTCCCACGATGCTGTACGTAACGGGTCTGTTGGGGTGGTGGCCCAGTCCATCTTGGATAGTCTGGACAGCATTCCCAACACCGACGGTCGGGTGATGGTATCTATTCTGACGGTGGATAGTGCGCTGCATTTCTATAGCATGACCTCGGAGAGTACCGAACCACAGATGCTGGTGGTAGCCGATCTGGACGAAACTTTCCTTCCTTTCCCCAGCCAATTATTGGTTAATCTGGCAGAATGCCGACCCGCCATCGAATCCCTTTTGGGACGTTTAGGAGAAATGTTCCAGAGTTCCACCTCGACGTTTTTCGCCCTGGGTCCGGCGTTACAGGCGGCCCGGCGTCTTATCCAACATGTGGGGGGAAAGATCGTTGTATGTCAGTCATGCCTTGCCAACCACGGCGCGGGGGCGCTTAAAAACCGAGAAGATCCCAAAGTTTCCGGGACTTACAAAGAATCTGAATTGCTCAAACCCGCTGATGGCTTTTACAGTGCCTTTATTCAACAAGTTTTGGGATTACAAATCACTGTGGATTTTTTTATCTTTGCCTCACAGTATGTGGACCTGGCTAGCACTATCCCGTTGGCCAAGATATCTGGAGGTAGTGTGCATATGTATCCTTCGTTCTTGAGCACCCGATCCAGTGATGTACACAAAGCACAAACGGAGATTCGCCGTTTCTTGGCCCAGGAGAACGGCTGGGAAGCAGTGCTTCGTATCCGGGCTTCCCCAGGTATTCGATTCCCGGCATATTACGGTCACCACTTTCTACGGAGTACCGATCTTTTGGCCCTGCCCAACGTGACTCCCGACCATTGTTACGCTGCCGATGTGACTTTGGAATCAGATCTGGCGGGACAAGTGATGTATGTTCAGTCGGCATTATTGTACACTTCTGCTCACGGGGAGCGTCGTATTCGGGTGGCCACACTGGCATTACCCGTGGTGTCCCAGGTGCGAGATTTATTCCGTGGGGTAGAACAACTGACTACGGCGGTATTATTGGCCAAGAAGGCGGTGGATCGTACCGTGTCATCTAAACTTGAGGATGCACGCAAGGCTGTGGAATACAAAACGCTGGATTTGGTTCAAGTGGACCGTACCGAGTTAGGCCTGGGAAATAGCACCTTGGCACAAATCCCGGTACCGCGTACTTTGAATTTAATTCCCCTACTTTCGTTGGCTACACTCAAACACCCGGCTCTGCGCGCTACGAGTGGTATGCACATGCCCAGTGATTTGCGAACCTTCGCCATCTCCCAGGTGATGACGATGGCCCCTGAGGCCCTTTTGCCGTATCTGTTGGCCCAGTTTTACGCTTTGCATGAGCTGCCCCCCGAGGCAGGTCATCCGGACCCCCAATCCCAACTGACAGTGCTACCCCCTAGACTCAACCTCAGCAGCGAAAAACTGGCCCGGCACGGCGTGTTCTTGCTATTTAGTACCTGTGAGCAATTCCTGTGGATAGGTCGGGATATTCACCCGGGACTTTTACAGGATCTGTTCGGCGTACAAAGTTACCCGGAGCTCACCAGTGGAACTTTGGTGTTGCCCGAATTAGACACGGATATGTCTCGTCGTACTCGGGCTATTATGCAACGATTGGAGGCCCGAACGCGGTTTGCCTTTTGCCCTACTTTGTACCTCATCAAAGAGGACGCACCAGCTCAATTGCGTAGTTTGTTCCATAGCCATCTGGTGGAAGATAAGACGTTGAGCATCATGAGCTACCAGCAGTTTTTGAGTCAGTTGCGGGAAAAGCTACAGAAATGATCCACTGAACTTTACTTTCATGGGGCGTTGGTGGGTTTGGAAATCTTCTAAAAGAAGAACAAAAGATAGAAGAGGATTGAAGGAAAGGATTTCGTGGCGATTGTTTGGACTATCTTTATATATTTGATATCTGGTATTTGTTGATCGACTCTTTATACATTTCTTATTTTACTCACTCCCCGTTGCGAATGTTTTAGATCAATCGTCATTATTAGCTCTTGTTTAAAATGCATTGCGATTTTCAAAGACGTTATTTCTCGATAACGTGATCAAGTCTGCTCTCTCTATTTTTTTTGGTTACTGCTGGCACTAATTGCGTTCGACTGTGCACATCTGACATTGGTTTTTTTTGCTTTGTGTAGGAAAAGTAAAGTTTGGCAATTCTCGATGGATCACCCTTACTCTGTTTATCGCCTATCAACATTGGTTTGCTTTTCCATACATACCTATTTTCAAAGTGAATTATCCTGAGATATATCACCAGTGGGAAGATAGGAAATAAGGAGAGTGTTATACTGGTCCCAATTTAAAAGCCCTACATTGAATCCCATGGGTTACAAACAGTTACTATTCATAATATCTGACAATCTACGTTATAAATCTAGGATAAATTGTTAATATTTGGCTGTTGTCCGTCCTTAGACAAAGCCTATGTCACGTGAGTGGCTACTGCTTACGTCACCCACTGGTATATAGTTTGCACACTGAGTGCTCGCTCTTGGATTCTTGTTCTTCCAAATTAGTTTATTCTATAGTACTTATATAGTGTTTATATATCTTATGACATTAGTATTAGTTCAATCCAATGTTTATTAAAGGCTATTAGTTTACCCAATTCCTAACATATGTGGTAAAACCACCTCTAAAGTATGTTTGAACAACCAGTCTTTTGAAACTGTTTTATTCTTTAAAAGGGCTACCAACTAATAAAAGATATATATAATTCCT
>JAOPJG010000600.1:0-20231 GCA_027478255.1 Dispira simplex | reverse complement strand
TTCCGGGCTACCTGGCATCCGAATCCTGATATGCCGCCGTGTTTTTTAGTGGGGAATATGATGCGGTACGTAGACATATACTGTGGGACTACTGGGAAGTTGGTTACTCAACTTTACGATCCAGAGCGGATTACCGCGGTGCCGACGCTGAACATATTTCACCCTTTGCTTCCGTTAGTTGTGTCGGGTAACGGCAGTGGTCGCATGGTGGTGTGGGGTCCTTAAACACTGATATCCGTCTAGCATCTGCTGTTGTGTTGATACTATTTCCTTGTTATTATTTTGTACATTTATAGACTACGAATTGCTCTACTCTCTTTTTTACGTGCCCCTCTTCCTTCTAGACCGTGTACAAATGTCAATAAAAGTCTTTTAATTTAGCAGAGGTTCCCTAACAGGGAATATAATGGCTTGATAAGCATAGTAAAGCGAAGGTCAGGGGGTTTAAAAATTCTTTGCACTGCTTGATCGTATTCGCAATTTTTTTTATATCTCCACTTTACGAATTGATAGCCTTTAACAGGGATGTACACAAACCCCACCCATTGATCACGCGCTCAACGAGAAAGACCAGTGGAAGCAAATAACACGAGAGGAGCCAGACAGCCCCATGTCGTGCTTTATAGGTCTGCCCTGTACAACGTATTCCACAGCGTCTAGGTGACACCATGGTGAGCGAGGTGGTCCTACCAACCAGCCATACACATGAACATCGTTTGGGGGGGGGATACGGCACAATCGCTTTGGGCCTGAGGGGACACCTCGCTTCCAACACACGGAAAATCTTATGAGGAAAGGAGTTGGACACGCGCTCCCCATCCCATCTCCCCCCTCCGTTGTCGGACTTATCTGGGCGTTGCCCCGAAAATAAGGAGTCCTGCTGAACCCCAGAGTATAGCGTTATTTTGGCTCTATATACTTGGCAGTTATCCCCACTCCCGCTCCTCTTTTATTTCTGTCTTTGCTCTTTTTTATGTTTTGAGCACCAATTCCCAATTCTACCTTGTAGCTATTTTCTTCTTTGTTTTGGGGTTACTTTACGTTGGCGACTTTCTCTCGCTTTACCTACACTACTCCTGCTGACTTTACGTTGCTTAGTCGAGATATTATTCAGGTAAGTTGAACTCCTCCTCCCCCTCCGGAATTATTCTGTAGTTTGACCATTCTATCCCTTGAGTGTGTGTTTGGTATATGAACCTTCGAAGTTTCGTCTCACTGGGAAGGTCTGGCCACTTGGCGATGGTTTTCCATTTTCCTACATCGTTTAGGGGTGGTTCTCATCTGTTCAATGTAGCTATAAAAGCAGTATATTTGGTACCAAGCCTGCCAAGTTACTAACTCTTTACCCGGTATACCTGCTATGTCACGGTGTACTACTTTGTTTTCATAAACCAATGCCGCTTGATTCTTCTTCCGAACCCATACAGTCTTTTTCCTTTCTTTTTTTTTGCGTTTCGCCTTAATCTTTTTATACCATCAAACCGTCACCATGTCGCGCCCTATGAACGATGAAGAAGTGTACTCTGAAATGAGAAAAATGGTGGCCTTTATCAAACAAGAGGCCCTGGAAAAGGCCCGCGAGATAAAGGTCAAGGCGGACGAGGAATTCAACATTGAAAAGGCCAAGTTGGTACGCCAGGAATCGTTGAATATTGAGAACCACTTTGAACGCAAGATCAAACAAGTGGAGGTACAAAAACGTATTACCCAGTCGAACATGGTTAACAAGGCCCGTCTCAAGGTGTTGGCCCGTTACCAGGAAATGTTGGACGAGTTGTTCGAAGAAGCCGGTAAACGGTTGCACCAGTTATCGGGTAACCCGCATTATCTGGAACAACTGCCCAAGTTGATCCTTCAGGGTTTGTACAAACTGATGGATTCGGAAGTGACCATGCAGTGTCGCAAGTCGGAATTGGAAAATGTAAAGAAAGCCATGGCGGAGGCTCAGAAGCAATTCGAGGCCTCGGTGGGTTGGGCGGTCCACATTTCCCTGGACGAACAACACTTTTTGCCTGATTCGTGCGGAGGTGGAGTGGCGATCAGTTCGTTGCATGGTCGTATTCGAGTCAACAATACGTTGGAATCGCGTTTGGAATTGGTATCGGAATTAATGCTGCCAGAAATCCGTGTCATGCTGTTCGGTCATTCGCCTAACCGCAAGTTCTTTGACTAGATCAATTATCGACAACCACCGAACGGCGTTTCCCTAATGTATACCATAAATTTGTATCGGGCTTAAACTGGTGCTTTCGTTGTTCGTGAGATATTATTCTTTGTCTATTTATTTTTTTAAGATAGTGAGCCTGATTTCATTCTCTTGCGGAGCATACCCTACTTGTGTTTTATGGTTCCTCCGACAATATTGTTGCTGCTTAGTAAAATCTTTATGTGCAGCAGTTGTGATCTTTGTTGTACTACGTGAGATCGTAGAAGAAGGTTGAGGTTTAAAAGTAGAATTTTAGGCACCAGGAGGTCCTACGTTAATATGAAATGGTGAAAGTTTGGGTGCAATCACAGCGGTTATGATGAATAGTGTCCCTCGAGTTTTGCAGATTCGTTGCTTTTGGATCAGTTACTCTGTTTATTTCGATACATTTTGTATGTGCATTGAGATCCCATGGCTTGACTGTTATAAATTTTGGTGACTGATTTCTGGCTATTATTAATTTTCTTTTTTTAAAAAAAAATAAAAAAAAACTGTCTATCTTTTTTTTAACACTCGGATTATTTGACAAGTCCTTGTGATTTAAAATTAAAACCAATAGGGTCAACCCATTGCCCCGTTTCTATACGATCATATTACGATGTATCCTCACTCGTTATTATTGTTTAGCATCCGAAAACACGTTCAGAATTCGACATATGTAAAACGTAAGGGTACTATATGTAAAGCCACAAGCTCCGTTACCAATGTATACATTCAAGCGAATAATGATGTCAACAAAATTTGCTATCCAATAAATAGGGAGAAAAACAAAGGTTTGGTATGCTAAAATATTAAAAAGAGGCACAGATGCATTATGAAGCATTAAAAGAGTATTCACGATTTCCGAGGACTCAGAAAAGCCAGCAATGACCTCTGATCCGTGGGAGTTGAACCGGCACCATCCGAATGACGAATTTGGGTAAGATAACTGACCGTAAAGTACAATCGCAAGTACAACCTTTGGATTAAATCTTTGGTACGCGTTCGATCCAAAAGGGAAGCAGTCGAGTCCACAATCTTACCGTAGAGAGACCGCAGCATAGTAAACAGATTTTGCATGATGGAAGCGTGGCGTATCATTTGATCATTACCCTGGAGGACAAAATCGACGAGTTGCATGGTAGTATACATGTGGCAAAATTTGGTCTGGTCAGTGATGCTAAAATGGGGTGCGTAGGTCAACCAGTCCAACAGGTTATGCCACATGACGAGAGGTGTGATGGTGAGAGGAACATCTGGGGAGTTGGTAGGTTCCTCAGATGATTGTCTTGAAGGCGGGGCTGTTGAATTCCGGAAATCAGACGGACTTGGTTGAACAATCGCTTCTAGTGCGCGATAGGCCAGGAGACGTTGAAACTGTTGACACCGTACTAGGGCGTCTGAGAGAGAAGTTGCACTGACTTCGCTCTCCCCGTCCTGCATAATTTGGGAGGAACAGGTGACAAAAGAGGCCTCGTCCACTGACATAGGACTGCCCGGCTCATCCTCTGTAGCAGTGGAGTGGTAGACTTTGGATGTGCAGACTGGTCGAATTTTGGGTTTGTCTTTTAACTCAGTTACTGCTTCACCATCGCCAGTGGTATACGTGGTAGAGGAAGGATTCGAAATGAGTGAGGAGCAAGATACGGGTTGATAATACTCCCGATAACGAACCAGTGGATGATCCCACTGTGCGGTGATTGGTATCCAGCTCACCCACTTCACCAGACACTGTACCCGATTGTGACCAATCCGGACCAAGGCGCCAGTGAGGTGTTCTAGTTGAGATTCCCAGGTAGAGTCGGGGAAAGCCCATAAGATAGTCAAGATCAGTGAACTGATTTCGGAATGGTAGGGACTCATGACGGGATCTAGCGCGCAGCACAATAGTGTCGACATTAAATGGCAAAGTGTGAGCTGGGTGTACATGGCCGGCCGACAACAAAGGGATCGATTGAGTAAGCGTAATACAAAACAAAGGTTAGGTCCCCAGTTGGGTACGACATTTTCTGTAGACCCTACTGCAGGGGAAGCAGGTATTGAAGATGAATCACCGGCGGGTAACGTAAAACTAGGTTGTAATACATCACTACGGGCTCCATAGTAGAGTAAAAGCTCCAACAAGGTACTGGTTTTAACTGTCCAGACTAGCAGGGAGGATTCCACCGGATTGACCCCCAGTATGGATGCAAAAGTAGCGGGAGCCACCTGGTGGTCAAAGTACCACACCAAGGTGTAGTAGGCCTGGGTCACGGGCTCTGAAGGAGCGGTAAAGCACATAATATTCCAGAGCCACTGGGCCATCGGTACTGGGAGAACCCACCCTTGGCGCATGGTATTTAACAGCCAGTTACTGGCCAGGGCTGGTCGGACCATGTCGAAATTTTTTATGATTTCCGACCACAACATCGAAAAACGGTCGGGTCCGAGCGGGGGTGGTCGACCAGTAGTGACCGACGGACTATTCATCGGGAAATTGGACCACGGCTGCTCCCGCAGTGGTTCACCATTAAATACGGCAAACGCCGTTGTCAGCTTACGGTCCTCCCCTGACTCCAGTATATTAGTGAGACACTTGCGTTGATCTTTATCCGCCAATTGGTCAAGCAATGCATCTCGATTATAAACAAAGTCAACCTCTTGGTTTTCGTCCAGTAACCGCTGGTCAATGAGACTTTCCAGCTTAGAGTATTGCACCCGGGATTTGGACTTCTGTTTGAGTAAGTTATCTAGGGTGAACCGAATGTCCCGCTCCACGATAATAACCTCCACGTCGTCGAGTAACTTCTGGGAAGGCTGCAACTCCTCCGTCTTTTCCTTATATTTGCTCTGAGGGGTATCGACGACGGACTTTTTATTTCGCCGACGGGTATTGTACTTGTGGGCCACCGGAGTGGATTCCCCGGATTTGAGCGGCTCCTTTCCCTTGGAAAGGCCGTCTGATATGATTTTGCTCTGATGGTTAGAGACACTTTCTTCGTCACTACCACTGTCAGTTAAATCGGATGGGATATCAATCCATTTTATCGGGGCCGAACTCGGCGAACGGGATAACGTCATGGTCCCGGGAGCATGACAAGCCAATGGAATCTCGAATTCGTCATCGCTCGGAATATGCAAGGTAAAACTCGAAAGTGGTTTGGTAGGTTGGGACAGTGGCGGTTTGCCATCGGTGTCAATGTCCGGTTCACTCGAATGAAGCAACGACGTGGTATGTTCTGACGCAGAGGTCCACTTCTTCAAACTAGGGAGCCGATTGGACGGTGGTAAGCGGATATCGGGCAATGCCATGGATGATTTACGTTTAATGCGGCCACCATTGGTGTCATTACGATTATTACTGTTGACCGAATCGGGTTTGGAGAAAAATGCCGCCAAGGTCAGCTGTTCGCCATTGGGAGGTGGGTGAGGGGGCTTTTTCTTGAGTGAGGATGATTGTTGGGGCATAGAATTAAAATTAGGATAAATGCTTGCCAAGGTATTGCGTTACGAAGTAAATGAAAAAGTAGTTATTTTTAACAAGGTGGAACGGAAAAATAACGCACATTTACACAACTAAATAAAAGAGGTAGAACAAATATGAAAACAACGTTGACTGAATACATTACAGAATGTGAACCTACGTTTACCTTTGATAACATCCAAGACTTTTATCCAGAGGTATGTGTGAGGAGGAATGAGACCACATCACTTCCCTATAGAGCTTGTGGGAGACGAGGACCTAACAAACGATGTGAAAAAAAAAACAAACATCAGATACGATGTCACACACGTGGTATGTTATTTAATACCTTTACACGCGGATTCACACACTGCCAAACATACCCTCTGGCTGATCTTGGCTGAAATAGACAGCAGACAGTATAAAAGAGCAGTTGAAGTTGTCAAGGATGGTGACCTTGGCAGTAACGAATATCTTTTTTCTTTAGTATTGTAGGGTGAGGCCCTAGGGCGCACTGGCAAGGGTGCTGCCTCACTCCCCATCATTCCTGGGTTCGAGTCCCACAACAGACGAAAAACTGTACGCAATTTTATCACCTACGCATCACATCAGCTTATGGAATTGGTTTTTTTAGGACTCACATGTGGTTTATGTTTAAGTAATTGATTTTCCCACAGAAGTGCCACTGTGGCATGGAGTTCGTTTATTTCCCAATGGCCATCAGTGCTAGTCATTATATCATCATGCCCCTACCCGCTTGAACGGGGGGATAATAGGGAGCCCCGCCATGGCTCATTAAACTCAATAAATTTCTTTCTTCTTCTTCTTCTTCTTTAGTATTGTAATAGGATTCAGATCACTGGTGTGAGAAGGTGCTCAAATAAAACAATAGAGACCTACGAGTAGATAAACAAATCTTTTAATTAAGCAAGCATGTTTTTTTTTAATTCATGAGGGATTCGAGTTTTCCTGACCTGGTCTCCTTGTATAACACCGAAATGATGCTATAAAATCATAACATAAAATTAAAGTGCACTTTGACATCAAAATGAGAACAATTTTCATGGAGATAAATGTTCATCCATTGGCTCTATTCTGGGAGCACAAGACAAGAGGGGACCTTGTGAAGAGATTACACTATCATCTGGGATGTCCTGACTTGTGGCCATCAAATCAGCTACATCTTGAGGGAGCTGGTCATCCTCATTGGAAGATGTAATCTCCAGCTCCTGTTCCAATGGCTTTGGTACTGTGGAGTATAACAGTTGAGACATCTGGCTGATTGGATTGTTGGACTGGCTTCACCTGGGTTTTTGCTTTTTACCCACTCTTGTTTGTTTCTACCAGGTTGGAGTGGGCAATGACCTGGTTAGTTGGTTGTCATGACCGGAAACTTTACTGTATGTTGCTTATGGACCCCTGTTCTAGTTGTATTGGACCAGTACTGGTATTGGCTGGCTCTTCAAAAGGAGGTGTTGGGTATGGAATGACTATAAAAGTTGGGGGTTATGTATTACTTTAGTTTTCAGATTTGGTGTATTCTGATCATTATGACAAGTGTATAATAATTATAGATGTTAGAAGATCATTCCTATACTGTGTGATTTTTTTTTGGTTAGGAAATCAGAACAAGGGTAGCACCAACTGTACATTGTATGCCTGTATGGTTGGTGGTAAATAAATTATGGCATACCTAGTGGATATTTTTCATGTGTGAGCACCACCTAGTACTATTTGCACATGCTGGCATTAATGGTTAGTACGCCACCATAAATGTCAGTGGAAAGACATACACTCCCCAGTTTGCTACCTTTATCATGGATACAAATAATTATACTTCAAAACTAATTCAGAGTATAATTGAAGGTAAATAGGAAAACCTGTTGGCATGTGAAAGGGTCAACTCGAACACATAGGTTTTCCTATTTACCACTTTATGGTGTTATTCTTCCGAAAAATCCGTGATCTATTCCGACCTAAAATCGGCGGATTTTAATCTATATAGTCGAAAAAAAAATTACCCGTATGTTTTGTAAAGGTTATCAATTCCATGATGGTTGGCAGCATCACGTGTGATTTTCTTCATCTCCACGGAATCTTTCGGCTCCGTTGTGTACCAAAAGGATTATATTGGCAAAAATAAGGGATTTTTGTTTACATTACGGCAGTGATCATGTGACTTTTACTTACCTGGGGATTGTTTACATTTAGACGACGAGCCAAACACCAAATGTTCGAGACAGGCCACAAATAGCTACAAGGTGGTTGCAATTGGACCCGCGGAGCTGCCACAAAGCGTTGACGACCCTGTACAGTTTAGTTGCCCCCTTTACCTCCTTTTATATATGTTGACATTCAGCAGTGCTATTCTTTGCCTTTCGTTTTATTTCGTAAACATTTCTCCTTTCTTATTCCTATTTTATTTATTTTTCTTGTTTTCGTATACATTGTGTTTTACTTTGCTTATATCTTGGTATTCTAGTTCCACTTGCGTGTGTTTTTATTCGTTAGTTGGCAACTTGGCCGGCCCTAGTTTCTACAGTTGCCATTTTTTTCACACCAAACATATTGGTGCACTCTCTTTTTTTTATATATCTGTGGTCAGCGCACCCGAGTTATTGCATTCTAGGTAGGTAATTGCCAACAATATCCGCTGAACCTCTACGCCTAATATTACCAGGTTAGTACGGCTATCCCCCCCAATTATATCTCGGCTACTACAGACTTACCATCTGGACCTTGGCCAGCGGCTGGGTCTAACTGTTACGTGCGGAGTGACTATTGTTCTACTTCTTTCCACCTGTCTAATCTTATTGTTTCTTCGCTACTTTTTTTTTGGAACACTCATATTGACGATTGGGCGCACTTCCCCTTATCCCTCTCAGACTTTATCAAACACTTGCACGGCTATTCCCTTCTCGCACCTTCTCCGTCCAGATATCTATCGTCTATTCCTGACAAACGCTAGTCAACAGTTGGCCATGCTGGGTACAATAACGCCCACGTCCATGTCGTCGTTTACCTCTACTCGCCAACGCGAGCTACAACGTCTGTCCAATTCCCAAGTGGAAAGCGAAGTAGCACATGCAAACTTTTCGGATAAACGATACGTGTGGGTCCCCGATACCGAAAAGGGGTACGAACTCGGTTATATCGTACGGGAAGAACAGGGGGATGATGTGGTGGTCCACCTTCAGAGTGGTCAAGATTTTTTGGTCAGCATCAACGACGTGGAAAAGGTGAATCCTCCCAAGTTTGACAAAGTCGAGGATATGGCCGATCTGGGTTACCTTAATGAAGCATCGGTGGTGCACAACCTCAAACTCCGCTACTATGACAACCTGATCTACACTTACTCTGGCCTTTTCTTGGTGGCCGTGAACCCGTACTATAACCTACCCATTTACACCGACGAGGTCCTCCGTTCTTATCGTGGCAAAAAGCGTGGTGAAGCACCGCCCCACATCTTTGCTATTTCCGACTCTGCGTACCAGTCTATGCTGCAACGACGCGAAAATCAGTCCATTTTAATCACTGGCGAATCCGGCGCCGGAAAAACCGAAAATACCAAAAAGGTGATTCAGCATCTCACCGGTATCGCCAGTGATCGTTCCAAAACACGGGCGGGGGCTGTCACGTTGGAACAACAGATTCTGCGTGCCAACCCAATTTTGGAATCCTTCGGGAACGCCAAGACGGTGCGTAATAACAACTCGTCGCGATTCGGTAAATTCATCCGGATCGGATTCAACAACAAGGGGTACATCGCCGGGGCTAATATCGATTGGTACCTTTTCGAAAAATCCCGTGTGACTCACCAGTCACCCAAGGAACGTAATTACCATGTGTTCTACCAATTTCTCAAGGGTGCCCCGGCCGAGCTGAAGCAGACGTTGTTGTTGGACGGCGGGCTAAACGACTATGGTTACACACGCGGTTCTCTCAAGGATATTGAAGGGGTGGACGACATAGCCGAGTTTAAACTGCTCACGGACTCCTTTAGTATTTTGAACTTTTCTCCCGAATTGCAACTCAATTTTTTTCGCATCCTGGCCTCCGTGTTGCACTTGGGTAATATCAAGGTCACCTCTACCCGTGATGACCAGGCCATGTTATCCGATTCCGTAGCGGCCGAAAAGGTGTGTCACGTTCTGGGGATTCCCACCGCCGAGTTTACCAAGGGACTTTTACGTCCACAGATGAAAGCCGGGCGGGATTGGGTCACTCAAGCCCGCAACGTACAACAGGTCAACTACTCCGTGGAGGCACTAGCCCGGACTCTTTACGAACGGATGTTTGGTAAATTGATCGAACGTATCAACGCCACGATCGACCGTCCCACCGGAAAGGGTAGTTTTATCGGAGTCTTGGATATCGCCGGGTTCGAGATTTTCGAGAGCAATAGCTTCGAACAGCTTTGCATCAATTACACCAACGAACGGTTGCAGCAATTTTTCAACCACCACATGTTCGTACTGGAGCAGGAGGAGTACCGACGGGAAGGGATCGAATGGCAATTTATCGACTTTGGTCTCGACCTGCAACCCACTATTGACCTGATCGAAAAGACCAAGCCGATCGGTATCCTGTCCTGTCTGGACGAAGAGTGTGTGATGCCCAAGGCCACCGACAAGACCTTTACCGAAAAGCTACACGGCCTGTGGCGTGGTCGTTCCCCACATTACGACGCCCCCCGGTTTAAACAAGGGTTTATCATTCGTCACTATGCCTCTGAAGTAGAATACTCTACGGACGGGTGGCTAGACAAGAACAAGGATCCGCTGAACGAGAATATTACCCGCTTGTTAGCCCGGTCATCCGAGTCGTTTATTGCGGATCTCTTCCACGATTTCCGGGATGACACTCCCAGTGCTTCCACCCAAGGTCGTAGTCGGGCGCGACGGGGTGCGTTCCGGACGGTGGGTCAACGGCACAAGGAACAACTCAACTCGCTTATGAATCAATTACATGCCACCGAGCCCCACTTTGTACGGTGTATTATTCCCAACGAACAAAAATTGCCCAAGGTCGTCGACACCCCGCTTGTCCTGGAACAACTGCGTTGCAATGGTGTCTTGGAGGGTATCCGTATTTGCCGTCAGGGCTTCCCTAACCGTTTACCATTTGCCGAGTTTCGCCAACGTTACGAGATTTTAGCTCCTGGGGCCATCGGACGTGGGTTTGTCGATAGTAAACAGGCGGCCCAGTTACTATTGGAGGCCCTGCAAATGGACCCTTCTCAGTATCGGGTAGGTCGTAGTAAGGTGTTTTTCCGGGCGGGGGTCCTACCCGAACTGGAAGAAATTCGGGATGTGAAACTCTCCCAAATCATCTCCAATTTCCAAGCCTACTGCCGGGGCTTTCTGGCCCACCGTCAGTTTCGTCGGCGTTTAGACCAGGCCAAGGCTATCCGAATTATTCAACGCAACGCCCGGGTGTACATCCAACTGCGGGAGTGGTCCTGGTGGAAGTTGTACACCCAAGTCAAGCCCCTCTTGCAGGTCACCCGCATTGACGAGGAGTTGAAACACAAGATGGACACCATCCAGCAATTGGAGCAACGCCTCACCCAACATGAGGAGGATCATACTCAATTAAAATCCGCTCACGATGACCTCTTGATGGAAAAACAAAAGGTGGAGGAGCTACTGGAATCGGAACGTAATTTGGCGTTGGACCAAGAGGCCATTCTGAAGCGTACCCAGGAACGGGAACTCACCTTGGAAGAAAACCTCCGTGAAGCCACCGCAGAACTGGAGCGGCTAGAACAACAATGCGAAGAACTGCGTCAGGCCAAGGAGGAAGCTGAGGTTCGTTTGCAGGAACTGATTGCGTCCCGTGATGACGAGGCCATTGTCATGGCAAGCATGGACAAGGAACGGGAAGAGCGGGACCAGCGCATCCAGGAACTGCGAGGGCTCCTGGATACCGAACAGGACCGCTATCGGTCATTGGAGGAAGATCTCCAGGATAAGATGGTCCGGTTGGAGCAGGCCACCGAAGCACTCGAATTGACCGAAACCCGTCAGCTGGAATTGGAAAAAGAGGCCCTGCGACTTAAATCAGATCTTGGCACTTTGGAGCAACGTCTCAAGTCGGAGGAAACGGCCCGGGCTTCCCTCAACGGTGAACGTACCAGTTTGGAAGATCAACTTCGTCAATTGGAGGATCAATGGCGCCAGTCCGAGGCTGCCCGTGAGGACGCATCCCAACAGGTCGAGCAATTGCACGGGGAAGTGGCCAATCTGACCGACCGACTTCAGACGATGAATGTGGATAAGGAAGCCCTAGATAAGCAATGTCGGGACTTGACCCTCAAGGTGGACACCCTAACCGAACAACTACAGGTCGAACAAGGGGAGCGGGATCGTCTGAATCAACTCCGTCAACGTCTTGAAACCGAATTGAACGAAACTCGCCAATTAACCAGCGCCAAATTGGATGAGGAAACCAAACAAAAGCAACTGGCTCGGTTACGGGAGGAGGAGTTGTCCAACGTGCGTCAGGAGTTGGAAGCGGTACAGGTGGAATTGGAGGAGAGTCGGCAGAAACAGACCCAATTGACGGAATCCCTCAAGACGGAACTACAGGATGTCAAACATACCAACAAATCACTGGTGGAGGAGGATCGGCAACTCAAAGCGACGTTAGAAGAGTCCAAGTCTCGCGTCGGACAGTTGGTCGCCACGGTCAAGGAATTAGAAGGGGTGAAAACGCGGTTAGAAGCGGAATTGAACCATCGCAACACTAGCCTATCCACCACGTCAGCCGAAGTAGTAGCCCTCACCAAAGCCCGGGACGAAGCCCAAAAGGAACTGGCGATGTTACGGGATCAATACGCGGCTTTGGACCGTGATTTCGGGGAATCGGAATCCACCCGGCGTCAAACAGAGCACAAGTTGGCCACTTTGAAAGAAGAATTGGCGGAAACCCAACGAGCCCGGTCCAACGTAAGAGATGCCCATGCTCAGCTGGAGATCCAACTGATTGAGTTGCGCCAACGTCTGGAAGAGATGGAATCCCTACGGGAGGGCATGCAGGCCCGGTTTACCCAGCAGAGTAGCGAGCTGGAGGAAATCAAGGAACAACACCACAAGGAATTGTTACAACTCAAAACCGACCAGGAAGAAAGTCAAGGAAAGTTGGAGACCCAGTATACCGAAGCCCGTACACGAGCGGAAGAACTGGAACGGGCCAACGGTACTCTAGAAAAAGCCAAAGCTCGTCTGGTGGCCGAAGTGGAAGACCTCAAGCATGAGATTGAACGGGAACACGCGCTGGTGCGGGCCGCGGACAAGGCCACCAAGCAACTGGAGACCCGACTCAAGGAAACTCAAACCCAGGTGGGCGAGGAGCGTAAACAACGGGACCAAACGGAAGGCGAAATACGTAAACTACAGTCGTTGTTAGACGCCGCCCAGGCCGCTACCGAGGAAAAGAGTAAACAGCTTACAGTTTTACAACGAAGCAAGGGTGACCTGGAGAAGGAACTCAAAGGCCTTATCGACGAAATCGGGGATGGTGCTCGTAACGTGCACGAATTGGAAAAGACCAAACGGCAGTTGGAGTCCCGCATCGAAACCCTGGAAGCCCAGGTGGAGATGGAACGTAGTGAGCGGGTCAAGGCCGAAGAGTTGAAACGCAATTTCGAACAACAGCAGACCGATTTTCGTCAACGTTTGGAAGCAGAACTGCAGGCCAAGGAACAACAAACCGAAGAAAGTCGGCGACTCCTTCTCAAGGAGGTGAACCTACTAGGTGAACGTTTAGATGAGGAGCTGGCTGCCAAAATGGAGCTGCTCAAGCTAAAACAGAAGTTGGAGGCGGAACTCGCTGAGCTGGCTTCGACGATGGATCATTCGGCGAAGTCCAAGTCGGATTTAGAGCGGGCCAAGAAATTGGCCGAGTCCGAGCTCCGTAATTTGCAGGTTCAGTTGGAAACCGAACGCAAGGCCAAGGTCGACCTGGAGGAGCTGGCCAAACGTCATGAAAAGAAGTCTAGCGGTTTACAGACTCAGCTGGAACACCTGGAGACCCGGTTCGAAACCTTGGAACGCACCCGACGGCAAATAGAGAAACGTTTGGATGAGGTCACCATCGAGGCCGCCGCCCATCTGGATTCACGCAATCGATTGCAGGATACGGTTAAGAAACTCAAGGCCGAACTCGGGGCAGTGCAGAGCCAACTCTCGGAAGCCAGCGAAGCCCGTAGCACCTTGGAAAAGGCCCGGGAAGCCGGTAATAGTGAACTCGAATATCTGAAAACCAGGGTCAAACAGGACATGGAGTCCCGTTTAGAAAACCTGGAAGAATCCCGTCGGGCGTTGATGGCCGCGTTACGTCTGGCCGAGCAAGAAAGTGAGGATAAACAACACCAGATGGCCAGCTTGGAAACGCTTCGGAATGATCTACAAAGTGAAGTAGACCAACTCAAGGAACGCCTGGAACAGGAGATCACAGCGCGCAGTGAGAGTGACACCCAGTATAAACGGGCGGTAGCAGATCTAAAGGACGCGGAAATGAAGTATCAGACCGAAGCGGCCAAGGCGCTGGAATTATCCGATTCCCTCACCAGTTACCGTTCTAAACTGGATGATGTGATGGCCCGGTTGGAGACAGCCGAGGTGGAACGTCACAAGGCTCTCAAGAACGAGCAGCAAATTCAGATGACCATGCAGGAGTGGCAGGAACTGGTGGACAAGGTCAAGGACGATCGGGAAGCCGCCGAAGGGCAAACGAGGATGCTGGAAGAAAAGGTTCTTCATCTTCAAGCCAAGATGGATGAGGATGCCCTGGTAATTGCCAACCTTACCCACGTGCGACGGCGTTTGGAAGAAGAGGTACAGCACCTGACCGAGAACCACGAAAAGGATCTCGAGGAACAGGACACCACCATGGAAGCCATGCGGGCTAAGTATCAAAAGGAACTCGAAGGACTAACCACGGAACTGGAACGGGAAAAGGCCGAACGGGTGACCCTGCGCGAACGCACCATTTCCCTTGGAGAGCAAGTCACGGAACTGGAACATCGCCTCGAAGGGGAGATCAAATGTGCCTTGGCTTTTCAACGAGAAAAGGAACGTTTGGAGGATAAGTGGAACCAGTTACAGGGCGGCTACACGGAAACGCGGGCCAGTCATTCGGCAGTACGTGAACGAGCGGCACTCTTATCGGAACAAGTACGTGATCTTACAGCTCGACTCGAAGGAGCGCAAGCTCAGCAAGACCTGTCCGACAAGACCTGCCGGCATTTGGAACAGCGTTTGGAAGAACTGGAAGCCAAGTATGGTGATACCACCAAACAGTGCCAACATTTGGAAAAATCTGTGAGTACTTACGAAACGGAAACTAAACAGTTACGTGAACAGCTCGAGGAGGAACGGGATATTAGCGAGACGGCAATTTCCAAGTTGAACAAAGTCGAGGAACTGCTCAAGGAACACCAGGACGAACTGAACCGGGAACGCCAGACCAACACCGAACTTACCAAGGCCAAGATCCAACTGGAAAAGCAGATTAAGAGTCTCAATCTGCGGTTACTAGATTTAGAAACTTGCTCCATGGCCGATATATCCCGCGGTAGCAAGCGTTTCACCCATATTCCGGCCAACCTGGCCCAGCAATTGGAGAGTGAAGCCAAGGAGAAAAACGAAACCATGCGCACTACTCGCAAGATGGAACGTACCATTCGGGAACTGCAGTTCCAGCTTTCCGAGCGTGATAAACACCGGTCTCGTCAGGACGAGGAATTGCGGCGTATGGAACACAAGATCGAGCGGATGAAGGCCCACATTGACGACTTGGAAACCGTGGAGAACACGCTACAACTTAGCAAACGCCGTGCCGAACGTGAATGTGAAGAGCATCGTGAGTATTCTAAACGGTTGGAACGAGAACTGGAAAGAATCAAGGTTCATTTTGGGTGACCATTGCAAAGACGCTGTTTATTGTAAAAAAACGTTATCAGTTCTCACCGGTGTAGTACATTTATACACGTTTTTTTGAGACGTTGGACGAGAAGCATAGTGTTGGTCAGTGGTTGGACTTGGAGTATCCTTTTTACCATTACTTTTCATTTTTATAATTTTTGTTGTTATAATTTTTGAGCTGTGCCAAGCTGCTATATTCATTGATGTTGTTTGTGGGATTTAACTTTTATAGATTTTTTTTGCATTTTCAAAGTGACATTATGGAATTAAGGTCTATAGCTTTCGAACAGTGTATCCGTTTTTGGATTGGCCAAACGTGGGAAGAGAGTAGGATGAAGTCATTAGCCGTTATGGAAATACCGGTGTGAACTGATGGTTCATTTCGACTCTTGAAAAACGGTACTGCGGATATTTGGATTTATTGCGGGAAAAGGCGACCGCCACCGATTCGCCCTGTCCACCGTGAATATATGAGACATTTCTTCAAGAGCGTACGGTGAATCAATCAAATATAAAGTATACATGTTCAGGTTAGAGTGTGAAGGCTCACTCTCCTTAAAGTTCCGCACCATATGGTCAGTAGGACAATACGCACTGCGTTTAGTGTAGTACCATTGGACTTTGCATGTTTAATATCTCCTGGAATACCTTTGCGCTGTGTGTAGAGTGGGCCGGAATTTCGTTATGGGAATAGCTACTATCGATCACGTGGGTATATATTCAGGATTTGCCAGAGTATGCCACCATATCCAAATCACCCTAGACTTATTTGCCCCGTTTCTCCCTCCGAAAAGCACTGGAGGATCAATGGATTGGTCTAATGCCACCCACACTGATCTGGACAGAGTAAATGCTATTGAGAACTGTCTGAGTTGAAGGGCGGATATAAATACTACTAATGTCCGCTCTATCTTCCGCTGTAGAGATTGTTGAATATCTTGCTGATAAGCCAATGTTGTTATTTTTTTTTGACATGCCTTATTTGTGTTACCCAAACTCCGACACCTTATCCTACATGGTTTGTTTTTTTTTTCAGCGCAACCGACACTCAAAGTAGTCACATTAGCATTAAAAAAAAACTCAATCTGGGTCAATGTGTACGTGTTTGCATACATTACTATTTTCTTCCGCCGTATTGGACTTAAAGCATTGCTCACTACTTCGTTTGCCCTGTATTTATGCCAAAGTTGTTTTTACAACACAGCGTCTATACTGCTATAATTACCAGTGATATTTTTTTTATTGTGTACTCTAATTTTCATGACTCCATTGGAGTTAACTGCCGTGTAGGGTTGTTGTTGTTATTACACCAGCAATAACCGACTGTCCGCCTTTACAGGTTATTCCAATATAACACCAATTGTTTAGGTTGGTCTAATGAGTGCTTGTGGTTGCGTTTTGTCCTATTGAGGTAATTATTGTGGTTTATTTATTCGGTACCCACCACAAAATGGACGAACCCACCCAGCCCACTCAGGAAGCGCCCCTGGACCTGGGTTATGACAATGAGAAAATGGGCCAGTTACCGCCGGTATTACTTTCCCCTGGTAAGGGTAACGGGGATATTAGGCGCACTGCTCGATTGGACAATACTCTGATGGCCCGGTTGGTGCCCCTCAATCCGGAACTACCGGGCGTAAATTTTCTCTCTTCCAACTTAACCAAGGGCTACACAGTGGGAAGAAGTTCGATATGTGACGTACATATTAGCGGTAAAATGATCAGTCAGTCTCATTGCCGGATATTTACCAACGACCGACCGGAAACGTGGGACCAAACCCGACCAGTCGCGATGTTTATCCAGGATCTCAGTACAAACGGTACTTTTGTCAACGGGACCCTCTTGGGAAAAGACAACCGTACCCTGCTGATGCATGGAGATACAGTTGCTTTTCCCAAACCCACGGGGACACGACAGTCTCAGGATGCGGATTACATTTTTCAGAGCGTTTTTCCCCACAGGCGGACACCAACCGACATGGGGATGGATATTAATTGTCCTGAACTCCAAAACCGATACGATGTTAAACATACCGTCGGTACGGGTAATTTTTCGGTGGTTAAATTGGCCATCGAAAAGATATCGGGGGACAGCTACGCTTGCAAAATTATCCGCAAAAAGAAGTTTAGCATGCAACCCAAAGTGATGCACTCCTTTGCCCGAGAGGTCCAGATTCTTAGCACCATCTCCCATTCCAACATTATCAGATACCACGAAGTGTTTGAGAATGACCAGTATCTGTGTATTATGACGGAATTCGTGTCTGGTGCCGACCTATTATCCATGATCACTGAACAGGCCAAACTGACCGAGCATTTGGGACGGAGTATTTTTTACCAGCTGTGTTCGGCGATCGAGTATCTCCACCAACGAGGTATTACCCACCGTGATCTCAAACCGGAAAATATACTGATCCAGGAACAAACCGGACTGGTGAAACTCACCGATTTCGGCCTGGCCCGATCGTTAAACGATGCCACATTTGTAGCCACTATGTGCGGTACACCCAGTTATATCGCTCCCGAAATCATCCGCAACCGCGATGGGGTACCTCGCTATACTCAGTTGGTGGACCTGTGGTCTTTGGGGGTAGTATTGTATCACATGTTGACTGGCCGCCTTCCTTTTAACGGGGAAACCCAGCACCAACTCTACCACAATATCCTCTGCGGACAAGTGGGAAAGAATGATCCGGCATTCTCTCAGCTTAGCTACCCCGTCCAGCAGCTCATTACCAATTTGCTACATCTCGACCCCCATCAACGTCTGCCGCTCCGTAATGTCAAACACCATCTCTGGTTCAAACTACCCCGGTCGGCCCAGCCTTGGGGTCAATTGGTGGCCCCACCGGGAAGTAACGTACGGAATTGTTATCACCTGGTGAATGACGTGACCTCCTTAGGACGGGGTGTTAAGTGTGACATCAAAATAACCTATCGGACTGTCAGCAAGATTCACTGTGTGCTTATCATGCAAGGCAAGCGACTTCTATTACAGGATACCAGCTCCAACGGGGTATACCTTAATAACACTGTACTGCCTAAACATGGTACCGTGCCCGTTAAGGACGGCGACGTGATTAGTTTTGCGGAATCCCAACTTCCAGACGAGTGTCCCCCCAAGTACACCCTGCAGCTACTCCAATCACCTACTGGATCCGACAGTGGGCTGGAATCTGCAGCCGCGACGCCACAGGCTACCCCAAAATTACTTGCGTTCACCGAGCAAAGGACTAGTCCCTCCTCTTCGTTTGCTCTACGGCCCCCGCTAAGATTGTGTCCCGCCAAAAGATCTGCGGAAGGTAAAGAAGAAGCTCGCCTTTTAACCAAACGTCTTTCCATAGATACCCCAGTGGAGCACGGACTGGCCTTGCGCAGGGTACCCAGCCGTCCCTATCAGCACCAAAGGGATACCAACCTTCCGATGTCACCTCCTTGGTTGCAACTCATCTCACTGACACCAGACTATGAGGATATTATGGTGTGTGAACCTGTAACCAAGCTGGGTCGGGAACAGGATTGTCATCCTCAAAGTCGTTACGTGCACCTCTCCATTAGTTCTTACCACTGCGTACTCGCCCGATGGCCTCCGCACCAGTCCCCCTCCACTCACACTCCTTCGTTTTTCGTTCAACCCAGTGGTGATCACCCTATCGCCTGGGTTGTGAGTTTGAGTCCCAACGGCACGTTCGTCAATGGACAATTACTCCAGGCCAAAGTGTGGACCCCACTGTACCCTACTGACTGGTTGGTATTGGCCTATGAGCAAGACTGGTACAAGCATGTACAATATCCACCCCGTTCCCATCGCCAATCATCTCCGCATACCCCTATGGTCACATTCGACAACTACAGCGATCCATGTTACCGCCCGGACCTATCCGCATTGGACAAGGATCCGTCCGTGTTACCGCGAAAGGTCTCACGACCTGCTTCCGAGTCGAGCGGCTTGTCACGTCGATCCCTTTCGCTCTCATCCAATGTGTCGACAATATCAGGCTCCACTGCCACCACTTCTGTTTCTTGTTGTTCTATACGTGTTTCCCATGTACCACCACCGCCCAGTCCGACGTATACTATTACATTTGTACCTATGCCAAGTTCACCACTGACCAAAGAAAAGCTCGCCCAAGTGGAAATTGGCTACCGTTTCCGTCTACCAACTACCTCCTAGGAATTATCTCGTAATATTTGTGTTTTGATATTTATAATTTCGTGTTTTGTGTAGTGTAATTTTTATAAGATTACTGTTATCGAGCTTATTTCCCTTTTTTAAAAAAAAAAATTAATGCAGTTGCCCGGTAATTGGATCACCGGAACGAAATCCAAACGACCAGTGACGTGAGTATTCTTGGCCTCCCCTCCCCCCCCCCAACAACAACGACAATAACAAAATGAATGTTATAACATGGCCATTCCTGCCATTCATTGTTCATGTTAGTAGAGTTTCACACCTGTCAAAAGTATCATCAAAATAAAAAAAAGAACACATATGGCTTCTTTACTAATGAATAAAAACATGAATAATAATAAAAAAAACTGCTATACAAATGTCGTTATGAGATTTTAAAAACAAGTCCAAAAAAAATGGAATAGTTATGTATGAATGATGCAAGCTTGGTACATAAGTTACAAAGTCTGTGTAAACGCTACTAAGATGAAACATGGTAGAAAG
>JAOPJG010000599.1:0-20234 GCA_027478255.1 Dispira simplex | reverse complement strand
GTATTCTTTATCATTATTGCTATTATTATGTCACAGGAAGAAGCATCAGTCTCCTCTCATTCTGTCCCCAAAAAACCCGTACATATTATCAGTAAAACTATCACATTACAGGTGCTTCACTAATGTTATGAACGTAGACCACTGGTTCGCCATTTTCTTATTATATAACATGCTTCCACTGCATTGACTTCTTTCATTGCTGCTGAGAATTCATAGCTAACCATAAGCCAACTCCGTTTTTCATTGTAAATCTCCTGCTGTCTATTCATTTCGGTTAGATTATTCCTCAACAACATTACTTGCTACTACGTCTGCTACTTTAAAATATCTTTTGCGAGCGACCTAGTCCAAGAGACTTATGTTACCTACCCGATTTTTTTGCTTTACCAGAAAAGGTGCTACTTCGTTGGAGAGGGTAGAAAATAAACGAAAAGCATCCCTTCTTTTTCATTAGCAATATACGTCGTCCAACACATAAAAATGATAGTCGCGACGATCCCGTTTGTTAAGTGAACGTAGCCAGTGATAAGAGGCGACGATGATATATACAGAGAGAAGGAAATTCCGGCACGATTTGATGCTAATTGGTGCACGAATTCGTTGCTCGTAAAGCTCGACATCCATGTCGGAGGCCGTGGATGTACATAGTGAATGACAATCACCCAGGTTTACTACCAAACTATTCCCAACCTATGTCCCGGAACAACCTCTCACTTCACAGACCAGCCAGGTAGTGTTTGGATCGTCAATAATGGTAATTTTTCGCCAAACCCCCGAACGAAAAGTGCTCAACCACTTGCATACTGGATATTTACCCAAAACATTGTAACAAATTTACTATTGAGAAAAATACAAACGGTAAAATGCAAAAAAATGGTATACATGTTTGAGGGGTAATTTGATACATCATAAAGTGAAGAAACAGGGCAAAGCGAATAATGGATTGATAATATTCTTCAAGAAAGCCCGAACCAACCCCTTACTCCAAGGAGCCAGCTTGGTAGTAAGATAATGCCAGACATAATGTTTACATAAAAACATGTGTCTAATGTTTCGAAACAGACGCTACTTGAGCAACAACGTAAAAGAATCGAAAAAATTGGGTCGCTATTAGAGTGAGTAAACTAAAGAGGACCGGCGCATATTACATGGCGAGAAGAAAAGTGGAATGGCCTATACTGACCACCTTTAGTCCGAGAAACGATCAGTAGTAGAAGAAAAACGGATGACTAATTCACCCAAGGACACAAAAGTGCAATAACAAGAAGTTGCAGGAGACGTCCAATACGAATGGTATACGAGGATTCTCAACATATTTTCAATTGCTTGACATACCTACTCCTTCGCTCCTTACGGTTGGCTTTGGTCGGCCTATATACAAGAGCAAGAAGCGGAGGATGGAGAGTATAGTGTATGAGCACGCATGCAGACAAAACGAGCGTTACACAAGCCATAGTAGCCTCCATATCATAATTTATAGCATACAGTTGGGTGTACCCACTGACACAGGAGAAGACTGAGACGAGGAAGTCACCGAAGGCGAGCAGGTATTATACGAACCCACCGATAAAGCAGAGTCAGGTCCTTGGTGATAATGCGCGTCCGAATTTGAAACTTTCATTGTGTACACGGGTGACAAGTTTACGGGAGTGGTCGTAGTGGTGGAGGAAACGTCGTTGACAGGGTATGTTGTAGCCGGCTTGGCTAGACCCAGGGATTTTTCCAAATCCATGAGTTGATACATGAGGTTGAGGTTGGGACATACGTTTGGAGACTTCGATTTGACATACTTGTATGCCTCATTCGTAGTGAGTCTCAAACTACGCATCACATACGCAATGACCAAACTGGCCGAACGAGAAACGCCCAATTGGCAGTGAACCAGCACCGCTTTACCAGCATCCCGGGCTTGGTCGATGTAGGCGAAAGCATGTTCGAAATATTGGTCGAGGTTGTCCTGGGAATGGGTCCAAGAGAACTTTTTGTAGGTGATATGCTCTGGATCTTCACTTTCTTCGCTGACAGGCACGCTATGAGTGTCCACCGAGGCGGCCCGAGTGGGCCGGCAACTACTGGTCCTTGAAGCAGCAGAGTCTAAAGTAGATACAGCGTTTAAGCTAGTGGCACGATTCCGGAAGGGATTTTCCACTTCCCGAGCGACGTTCAATATGTACTGGATGCCCAGGCGTTTCAACACAGCCATGTTGGCCGCGTTGTTCTCGTCACCCAAGTAAAGGTTGGGTAGAATCTCCATAGGCTGTACACGATATGTGGATTCGTAGTAACCAATGGCGCCGGTGTCCGCCGATATAGGTGTGAAGGGCATAGCAGCAGTAGGAGTGGAGGGAGCAGAATGAAAGTAGTGGTCCTGACCAGAGTGTTTAAGCATAGCAATGGCGGGAGTACCCAACTGCAACGCCAAATTTTTAGCATTACGCTTGCGCCGTAGAGCCAGCGAATCGGCCCCGACACGCGTGGACATGGTGCGCGATAAGCTGTCAGAGGAATACTGGGAACGCAACGGATAAACTGGACTGAGCTGTGGAAGAGGGGAAGGATGGCTAGTGCGTACCAACATTCTGCTATATGTAGGATATATCCAACAAAGCGAGTGAAGTCCGAAGAGAGGAAGTTGTGACGGGTGGCTGGTCAACAATGAATAACACGGTAGTTATGAAAAACGAATAGTTCGCGATTGTCAAAAGTGAAAAAGGGTGAAGAGTAACCTATAAAAAGGCAATAACATGGAGAACCTCGAAGTGTTGAGGAAAAAGTGAGTTCACTACGGAGTATGGGAAGAAGGCGACGTTTCTTTTATAACGAACAGTTCAAGTTGGTAAATGAGAGGGTGGAACGAACTCTAAACTATGACGATGGTAGCAAGAGGTAGAACGAGCGTCGGGGTCTGTTATTCTTCTAGAATGCGAATACCAATGTGAAGGTTACTACTTGGATATGCACAGATAAGGTCAGGAGTAGATACGCGAGGACAAGTAGGCGTAATATTGGTAGACGTGAGTATTATAACGACCAACCGCGTGGACGAGCAGTTAATGTTGGTAAGTGGGGTTTAACTATTGGGAGAAATAGAAAAAAGAAGCCTTAAAAAGGTAAGATATAGAGTCATATACAAAGACGAGGTCTGAAAACCACCAGCAGGAGTGGAGAGCAGGACCTAGGCTATCTTTTATATGGGGAGCAATTGGAGTGAGGAAAAAAGGGAGGAAGGAACTCACCCATCGCTAACCCAATGGCCACTGTAATTACATCCAGACTGCATTGCTAATTTTAACCCTGGCCAATGGATTCACAAACCTCATTTTTCCATTTAAGGAAAGTACCCCCCTTTTTCCCGTCGGTCCTTGTACTTCCTGTGTCCCCTTTTTTCTTTTCTTTTCTTTCTGTATCTTCTCGCCCAGGCGGCCTTGGAATTTCCTTGTGGGCGCTGTTGAGCCCCCTCAGCCGTTTCAAACAGTCCTCTGGCGGAAAGCACTGACCCCCCCCCGTCAGCGTACTAGGCGATAAAAGGCCGCCTTTTTTTTGTTGCTTTCGTTCTCCGCTTTTTCCCTTTATACCCAATACCTATGCTCTGGCCCTTTGCTGGTCCTTTTACTTTACATGAAAGCCGATGAACGTCCACCCTAACGTGTGACCGCTCTAACTTGTAGCACCGTCCCTTGTTACACCACCCTTTCTTTTTGTTAGCAGTGAAACTCCTTTTTCTGTCCACCAGTTGCTCTTCTTCTCCCAGTGCTACTTGTGTCCCGTCAACGATCAACAAAAGCATAGGTCCATCACCCCCCCCCAAAAAAAAATAATAGGAAGGAAGGCTGTAGCGTGGCTACCCCCCCCAAAAAAAAAAGAGGACAAACGTATTGACATTGATGATTTACCATGATGTTATGCTTTTTCTCCTATGAAATAAATTTACGGTTTCTCAGTTGGAATGACCAGTTACCCAAGCCTAAAATAAAGGGAAGGATTTGGCGAGCACACGCGTCGTTTGCCTTTTTGAACATCCCCATATTGGTGGTCTCCTGCAGCGCGATACATTGCCCGCCACCATCGAGAAAAGTACCACCATTATTTAGTCCGCTCGTATGACTTTGTTGATAACGATGCTAGCCGACCCAGGTACCAAGCATTATTGTAGTCAAGTTTTTTTTTGCTACATCTTACGACTAGTTGTAGAGTTTTGGGTTTGCCTAGTTAAAACCCCAGCAACCAAACAACCCTTGGCTGCCAAGATAAATACATATCATCGTTGTGCACCGATAGGTGACATCAAATATAGATAGTAGTGTGGCTTGCCAAAGAATGTCTGAGTCGAGGGTGATTGGACCGTTTTCTAAAAATAAAAAAGAATCTAGTACATCGTCCACTATTTTCGAAATGCTCACAGTGTCATATTGTTCGCATTACATAAACTATTTTTAAATCCCCGGCTTCGATTGTTGTTCAGTTTACAGTAACCACAGCTGCTAACCCCTGGACATTGGTTTCTCCTTCTGGTTTTATTTCCAGATAAATTCTTTTTTTTTCAGGAGTATCTAATCTCCCCGGTTTTTTATTATTCATTTTCTGTTCGGGTTGGTTCGAAATAACACACAAACCCAATAAAGAAACCCATTTTTGATAAAAAAATGAAAAGAAATATGACAAAAAGAACATGGTAATTGGCAAGGAGGACTCGGGTAATCGTCATGGTATTTCTCCCAACTAGTTAGCTTTGATGTATTCCTTGGTGTAAAAAGGAACCCAGGACCTAGAGGCCTTAATACTGAGATTTGACATTGGATTAGAGTGCCAGGTATTATGATCAATGGTGATGATGATAAAGTACTACCCTAGTTAACGCCTTCATCTACGCTGGCATTGGATGTATAAAAAAACTATATGCCTACTTTATTAATGCGACCATTTTACACACCAGAGTCGATTACAATTGATGACTTTCTATATATCAACGGCGGTCATGTTCGATAAAAATAAAAGTGACCAGTTATAGCATAATCTGCTAGATCTAGGTTATCAGTCTCTTGCTATTATAGGAATAGTAGAATTCCTCATTTAACATAAGTTGCTGGTGAGACCATCGAATTGCTACCAGTTAATACGATGATTGGGGTCCCTTGCTAACCTGGGTTCGTCTGGTTTTCCTAGTACATATAGTTGGGCACAGCTGTTGTTTCCAGCCACAGCTGCGGATATAGCGACCGAGCTGAATAGGTTTTTTTTTAAAAAAATAAATAAATACACCCGATGTGGATAAGGGGGATCACGTAGTTTAATGATGGTATCGAGTAGGTATGGAATTACCCGATATCTCAGCCTGGCGAGTCGTAGACTAAACCGCATGATTCTCAAAAATTACTAATTGTGCAGCGTACATATTGTTTATTCGTTTATTTTCCAATACGGCTATGAATTTCTATACCAATATTGCATGATCGAATCTGGTTTTATTGCATCTTTGTTGAGTACTTCATTTCATCAGCAGTGTGAGAGATAATCCGTAGAAACTTTTGGCTCAACTTACAGGCTTGGTATTGTCACTATCAATGCCAATGCCATATGTTGCTTAGGAAGTTCACCATGTCCTAGCTCGTTAAAAGAACCATCGAATTTTTATAATTAGTTAAGCACTCGATCCCAAAAATAAAAACAAACTCTAGATTTGGGGTGAGAAAGAGTGAATATATACAAGGACCACGGTAACAACTTGTTACCAAGTCCTCACTTTTTCCTGCAGTTGAGTATGACACACAGATAAGCTACAACGCCGTAAACAACAACAGTATCTGCTACTGTAGTCACAGTGACGGTAAGGTAAACAAATACACACTCTACAATCGCGATAAGTGAATATCATCTCCACCCGTTGAAAATATCGTCGTTTATCCTTGGTGGATTATCACTCGATCGAAGGTCCACTCAATTTAATTGGAAACTGATGGAATCGATTCTAAATCACCATCTTTGTCAGAAGCCCAAACAGAGCGAATCAATGTGCAGTCCCAACAGTTTATTGGCTTGGACGCGGTCAACTCGACTCTTATGTAATAGCAATTGTGTAACATTTATCTTCCTTTTTGTTTATCTTAAAATAAAAAAAAGGGTTCATCAAACCTTTAATGATTATCCAGTGTAATGGTTCGCTTTTCCGACAGGTAATCATTAAATTTCACCATCTGCAAAAGGCATCCCCTTCTGTTATTATTAACTTGTGCATTTTATCGGTAAACCACACAGGAAATAGGGTGGGTGTTGGGGTGAGAGAAGCCCATACCACACAATCTACAACAACAATAACAACATGGACCTCTTTATCTCGATTGTTACAACTGTGAAGTGGAATAAAGTAGAATGAGGGCAATTCCAGTGAATCCCTGCTATGGAACAATGGTAGCTAGGTAAGATGCCATAGTGTTATTGTACTCGAAATCTGGCACTCGGAAAACCAACGCAGTCAATCTCTGTATACTTTTTTTCTACGTACAAGTCAAAGGTTTCGTTAAATTAGGGATTTGGGGACATTCTGAAAATGAGACGGCCTTTTGTAGGCGAAAGCCAATACAAATTTATCCTAGGGGTGTGTGTATTCAATTTTCGCAGCATTACATCGCCAATGCACGACAACAGAAATTCCATTCGTACCCCTGCTAATATTCGCAAATAAGGATATTTTGATAAAAGGTTGAGTGCCGGCAATGAGACTTGTCTGTGGACAAACTTCGAAAGCGCCACCAATAAATATACTTTTGTGTAAAATTTTCGGACGTCGAGGCGTGGGCACTTTTGCTTTCACTTTTTCTGAGACCTATAACGATTACGACAGCCATAATATCAACATTATTAAATTTGACGTGTGTGTGGCGTGTTGCCCTTTGTACCTACGATGACCAATCTAATCACATGAGCAGTAAGAAAGCCAATTTTCCAACTCACCATGCAGAGTGTGGAAGTGGGGACAAAAAGTGGAGGGCAGGTGACTTTCTTTGTTGCAGCTCTGGCACAAAGTGTTAGCGAATACTTTATATTTTTTGTTTCCCACACTGATAAGTTTCGCGACGCGAAAAGTAATAAAAAATTAATACCTTGTTCATTTAATTAACCAAAGATGAACTAAATGAGGACGAAGACGATACTCGCTCAGAGTCAAACCTCAAGTACAATGTCACTGTAGGAGAGTATGCCGTTTGCTGGTTTCCCATGGGGAGCTGAGTGTCCGAGCTAACCCATTCCCATTAAGAACGCGATTTAATAATACATAGTTATCTTTCTACTCCTTCGTTTTACCAAAAGCATAAGCAATTTTTGCGCTTTATGCTGTATAGTTGGCCACTGTATGCAGTCGAGTCATTCGCCGTAGAATCCAAATACTCATGGTGCACTTTCTCGATATATCCCTCGCTATGCATGGGTCAATCCTTGGACGAAACCAGCTATCCGACTATAGCCCTAGCGTCCTCATTGGTCGACATTGGCGAATGAGAGTACCACCTACCAGACAGCCACTTCACGATTTCTATTATATAAAAAACACTAGGTAACACCTTAGTTCACATTGCAACCGTTAGTCGCTCGACAGAGTTGTGTGAAACCTATAGAGTTTAAAAAGCGATACACCAGGTACAAAAACGGTTACATATACAGGCTCGCCTTTTTCCCGGCGCACCCCTTTTTTTATGTCTTTATGGGTTTTAGTATCTCTCCGACGTATGCCCCTTAAAAACGAATGCACAGGTTAGATGTAAGTAGGATGAACCTGGGTCACTGCAAGGTGCTGGCGAATATACAGTGCATAATGCCTTGCCGTTGCCGTGCAGGTTTCCTTGGCGTGCTAATAGGACTCATCGAGGGTTATATTGTAACTGACGTGGCTTTTTCTGGCATGCTGTACGCATCCCAAACAGTTTCACTATCACTATACCTTTTCTGTGTTTTTTTTCGTTTAATTCCACATAGTCAAGTGTACATCTTTTATATTTCCAATGAATATGTGGCAATAGTGACGATCCGCGAATTACCCGGAGATACTCCAAAAACAGTTAAATTACCTGTAAGCATATACCTTCTGTCGTCCCAATCGGCGTTAGCACAACCCGCATGGTACATACCAACACATTTGCCAGAACGGACCACAGTCACTTAGGGGAACAGAGGCAAAAGAATAATTACGCAGGAATGCCACACTGGTTGCCTAGCCAGGGTGGTGAACTGTGCGGATCGAGATAATGTAAATGGTAAGTGGGTTTTTATTTAGCACGATCCCGCTCTCACCTTACTATGACATCACCATCCTGATAAATGTATATTCTGGGGAATTACAGTGACATCGCCTTTGAATTTACCAACGTATAAGCTAGCAAAGATGATAAATGCTAGGTTTATTATTTTTTCACCTAATAACTTATTAAATGCGGGAAAATACCACATAGACTACATTAAGTGAGGCAAGTGATGATATCAATTACCGCAAATTGGCAATTTCTTATTGGTACGCCTGCTTTGTAGTGTTTCATCGACCTGTAAACATGTAATTGCCATTAATCACGTTTAGCATCTTCCAGTAGACACTGTTACAGTCAAAACTATACAAATTCGAAATACACAATGACTTGGAGTGCTTATCTCCGCTTTTTTAAAAAAAAATAGTGCAAGGAATAGTTGTTGCCATCCTGAGCATAAACGAAAAATTTATATATGATGTAGTTAGTACAGGTCTACCACTGGGAAAAAATTGTCCACTCGACCACGCTACTATTATTACATGTAGTATTGTATTTAAGGAGGGAAGTTACACACTCAAAGTTACCCAGCTAACACTCTGCAACCCCTTTACACCCCCTCCCCACTAATTTCTACCTAAACAGGGGGGAATAAATCTATTCAAATCTGGACCAAGGTGAATTTTTTCCATGACATCGTTTTTGGAAAGAGTAAACAAAGTGAGTATGAAAACACGTTGGACATCCTTTGCTGACAAAGTCAAAGCTGCCATCCCTTGGATAAACCCATGTAGGATATTAAACTCGTTTACTTCCTATTGGCCCGAGACGGATTGAAGGTGTACCAATACATTCAAAAACACATCTTTACCAATTTAGGTAATACGCGGAAAAAAGGTAAATATTATGTAAAAATGAAGAAAAAAAGGGTGACGGTGACCTGCACTAAACAACATCCATTTTTAACAAAGTACACCTCCAACGTGGATCACAGAGGAGGACAAGAAAAAAGAAGGGGGGACGAAGTTGGGGTGGATGCTCCTTCATTCAGTGATTCATGGACCGATAACCAATAACATCACCATCCAAAAATAATAGTATTTGATTAATAGCAATGAGATGTGTTGTTCATACCTCTAATGGTCAAGTGAGAAGAGCTACAACCCGTCAGACCTTCATTCCCTCCACCACCACTTAATTTTGAGCACGGGCAATAACCATCAACACTTCGACGTCGCACCACGGTGGAATATATCAGTGTCGTCGGCCAATAGATATTGGTCAACGAAAATTGTTACCGTCTGTTCCACAGTGGAGAGCAGTTGATTTTTTTAGTCATTAAGGTCATTCATAAGATGTCACATTGCGACCAGACCATCTAGTGGGTAAATCAACGTTGGGATCAGCGATGAATATCAAACATTGCCGTTTACAGTGATATTTTTCAACATGAACGAGCCAACTGGAAGCAATCTGAAAAATATTATTAGCTGTTGAACTGTAAATTTCAGAAAAAAATGGTATAGATTTAACAGGATTTCCATAATAATTAAATATGTTATAAAGTCTAAAGGCAAACCCGATTCCCGAATGACAGTAAAATATACCCACCACATAATGTACACCGTAGCTAAGGTCACTTTCATATGCATGTATGTAAATAACTCAACGGGATCTATTTATTCCTGCTTCGCTAAAGTATGTGTATCAAAGATTCAAATCAAAATGAAATCCATGAATTACCTCCGCAAAGGCATAAAAGTAAATTATTTGAATAACTCGAACGTCGACATCATATTACTGTAGCAGAAAACCTGTTGACTCTCTTTCCCATTTAAATCCCACATAGATCAGCTTAATAGATAGTAGTAATGTATCAGGTAGAGGATGAGCGAATCGAAGGAGGCCATGACACATTCATAAAACCTGAAGTCCAACACGCCCGACTTTTGCGATCAACCAGTTCACACTCTTCTACCAACATGGTTAACAAGCCGGGTTTGGAGTGTAACGTCTCAGGAACCTGCTCTGCAGCCAAGAGCTCCTGACGATGGCGGGTAATAAAAAATGCCAACGCCGCGCATTCCTTGTCCAAGTCCACCAAATAAGGAGCGATTGGGGAATGGAAATCTTGGGCATAGGCCAGGGATTGTACCTTATTATCCAGTGAACCGATAGAATCATTGGTCAGGTCGTCGTCCTTGTCCGTAGTGGCAATAAAGTCGATAAATTCCATGAGAGCTGGTGAGTTTTCCACGACAAACTCGTTCATCGGTGACATGTACGGTTCCTTGACCCCAAATTCGGACAAGTTCGCCAGACACTGTACGCTCTTGGCCAGTAACGTCAAGGTACGGAGTACTTTTGGTCCAGGATTTTCCTTGACTAGACCGTACAACTTGGGGGACAGGATGGCTGGGCAAATAAGTCGTAAAAAGAAGAAACCACTCACGCAGGTATACCGAGCTGGGGAAATGGAACTGGTATCCACAAAATTACCAAACTTTTCCTGGATAATGGAGCGCAGTTTAGCAAACACAATCTTGAGTTCGTTAGGGCAACGCGGTTTGGACTGTTCGATGGAGCTCCATAGAATGCGTACGTACAACAGGAGAATTTTCCACTGTGCGTTCATGTCAACTTCGTGCGGAATCTTGGCCGGGTCCACTTCACAGGCAACGTTGTACTGGCAAATGTTCCGAATTAAAGTACCAATGGTATCTTCCACGTACGATAGACCTACAATTTTCATATAGGCATCCAACGATTTTGTAAACACCGAATTACCCCGGAAGAGGATGTTATGGTCGTCGGTGCTCTCCACTTCTTTGCGGGCGAGATACTCAAACCAATCCACCACCCGATTTTTGGTCAAAAACACTTTGAGTAACGTTTCCGATAACCATTCCAGATTTTTGGCTACATCAGACAGGTCAAATATTAGGTTATTCTGATGATCCAGTAATAATTTCTGCAATCGAATATAGTCTACTGAGGGAAGAACCAACACTTCGTCGTAGCGTAGTTTTAGACGTAAATTACCAGACTGTCGAATCGGATGAGTCTGGGAGTGATCTCCCAGTAACGCTCCTGGTATCAAACTGTTAAAAATAGTCGAGCCCCTAGGATCTTGGGAATGCGCCAAAACAGGGTACCAACCGTCGTAGGTTTCTCCACGACGCAGAGTGGGAATGAGCACTAATACCTGGCCATGGGCTGTGTCTTTGGTCATTTTGTTTTGCGCGTACACAGTGACGGCCACCCCCGACGTAAAATTCGGCAGGTCCGTAAATAAAAAATCCTCTCGCCACTGCGACGTAGATTTGGGGGCTTTGGTGCTGGTTTTGGCACGGAGCACGTCATCTAAATAAATATGACAATAGTGTGATCCACCCGGAATACCCTTGGTGTTTATGACCCGAATCCAAAAGGTACGACATACCCTAAAAAGCAACATTGATTCCGTAGGACTGTAGTCAACGGGACCGAATATTTCGGGCTTTAGGACGGTTTTTAGAGCGCTGAGCCACAAGTTACGTTCGTGTGCATTATCTACCGAAAAGTAGTAGGTCCCCTGGAGTGTGGTACGTAATTGAAAGCAGTACCGTTTGTCGAACAGCGTCTCATCGTCAATTTGGACGTCGTTCCTTGTCAAAGTGCCCAGAGAAACCGCGTCGAGTACCTTACAGCTCTACAGTCAAAAGCAAACACCGTAACATATTATCTTTGGGTTAATATTAGCCAGTTTTAGAATATTTACCTAGTGTTACTATACAATGTATGATGTGGAACTAACGTCATTTCTACACTATCACGTACCAAACAATATATTTTCATAAAGGGTTCAAATACAGGTATACATTTCTTCAACTTACTGTGTTGTCGTAAAGGGAGAGTACCCATTCGCCGTTTTCGGGTTTTACGGTGGCAGCAACGGCCAACCATTCTCCGTTGCCCTTGGTTTTCTTTTGAATTTGCCAACTTTTGCTCGTTTTACCTTTTTTCCCTGTTTCAGTTATTACATTGTAGTTTTGAGTCACGTTATAAATCAGTACAACAGTCAACTTTCATCAATTAAAACATTGCATTGACATGACACCCTTGACCAAGTCTTAATAGCACTATTAATTGGTTTGCTTCATCCTGTAATACAATGCGCAATCCATAATACCAAAGCTAACAGCGCTTGTCGTGTAGTACGTAGCAGTAACTCACAAAATTTTAAACAAGGTGCCGAGGAATAGTGATGGGTTTGGCCAAAGGAAAAAAGGTAAGACGTTGCTTAATGAAATTGGTATATTAACCTGTATGACTTACCTCGAATCAGGAGTTTCCCCACTTTAATAGCACTGCCCTTTAAATTCTCCAACGTAAACTACGAGTTACGACGAGAGTCCATATTAAATATTACACCACACAGTGCCTTGGTTAGTTTCAATGTGATAGAAATATTCAACGGCTTGGCTTACTCAATCGCATATCTTCCAAAGTCCATCTACAGTGCGATCAGCGCAGTAAGTCAATGATTACGAAAAACCTGACAACCAAGTCAGAGCCTCAAAATCAATATGTACAAAAACCACAAGATTTACCTCATTGGAGCCATCCGATGGCATAGTATCGTCGATATCAATACTAGCGAGGGAAATCTACAGCAGATGAAAAGGTTATATTATACATAAATACACAGCTGGAAGAAGATGAGAACCATTGTAATCGATCCTGGTGGGTTAACTTGTTGTCGCTATGTGTTTAAACGTCGATACAAAAAAAATACTCAGTGGAAACATGCACTCCTTTTTGCTTAATGGTTACACCAATCATTTTCTTTCCACTAATATAAGTGAGTGAATGACCAAGTGGCGCATAAAATCATCCACCAATGGTTTCCCTTTTCTATATTACCCCTCGACCAACGCCCCTATTTAATCAGCCAGTAATACCACAGGAAGTGAAGGTTCAAGGGAGGAGAGGTAAGTGGCCATAGTCCTGCATGTTAACGTGGTGAGGGTTATCTGCAGTGGTGTACAATCCCCTCACGTTATAATCCCGACCAGCTCCCTCCCTCCTTGGCTTGACATATCTGTCTTTACCTTCATTGCTAGTTCGTACTTAAACTGCAACCGTGGAAAACCAATTGTAAATTCACCCGGCCCAATGAATTTGTACCCTCCACTTTTTTTAATACTTACCGCTTTGTAATGCATTTTCGGGGCTTGAGTCATGGATAAAGTGTCCGTCATACTACTGTTTGTGGGTGGCCCAAACGTTCCACCATTCATCGATACCATAGATCCATATAGTTGGTTTTTGTTCATAATCGACATCAGCTGCTGTTGACACCATTCGGTAGGTAACTGCACATAACATAACCTAATGATTTCCATCGAACAAAAAAAACCAGGCATATCACACAACACCCTGTTAGCCGACCAATATTGCTATGGTATTTCTTATCCCAGTCAGAGCTTTTCTTGTTACGTCACCACAGTCGCAACGATCCTGCCACATTTTCGGTAGTGATGCTGGGGGGAGGGTCTTCTTTCCATATTAACCACAAGGTATAGAAATATACACGTCCCCTCCCCCAGTACATCGTGATAATATATGGTGCTTATTTTTTTATAAACTTACAGTTCGTTGTTCATACTAATTTCCAGGATGTGTACGCGGTTTTGGAACGTCGTAGGGTTGACTAATAGGTTGTTCACATGTCTGACCAACACTTTGGTCACTTTCCCTTGCTTAACGGTACGCAAACACAGTTTCCCACCACTATCAGCCGTGCAAAACACGCTATTCGCGCGATTCGAACCATAATACCAATACAAGCAAACATTGACACTGTTAGAAACGTTCCATGTAAGTTTATGAACACCTGCAGAAACATACATCAATAAGTTTCTCTATTTTCCAGGCTGGCTTTTCTGTCATGGTGCACAACCATGCTTTCCGGTTACCATAATAGATAATGTTAAAATATTATGTTGGTTGAGAATTACGAACATTGGGAAAAAAAAGAACATATGTAATGAGAGGAATATACTTACCGTTGCCATAACTCGGTGGAATGGGGGTTATAATAAAACACAAATTGTTGGAATGCGGTAGAATCTCCACTTTGTGACAATATTTTGCCTTGAACCCTGTCATCCGATTCTAGTCCCAAATCAAGATATAATCGATCAAGTTCGTTATCCATTTCCTTGGTAAAGTGACCAGGCATCCCGTTTCTCAAATCATCTAGATGGTCGATAAGGGATACGGTATTGATTTCCGCCCCTTTGGAAAGAAAACGTAAGCAATCTTTGGTTAAATTGTGCTCGGTGGTGGCCGAGTTCCATAGCTCGTGCAACCATCCCACTACTTTATTCAACGTGATGAGATGTCCATGTTCTTGAAGGTAATATAGCAACTGGTAATAATTGGCCAGTACCGTATAGTACTCACTTTTACGATCGTAGAGAATCTGGGCCATCTATCACATATCATAGATGGCAATGTCCAGACGAAAATGTCAGATTTCATACCAAATAAAAAAAACTGTTAGACTGTGGTCCATCCAGTGGGACAAAGATAATTAGCGATGTAGAAAAAAAATGAGACAAAGGCAGCACTAATACTTACCTCGGCCTTGGCGTTCCTATCCATATGGGGACTGAGGGTAGCGCAATAGCGTTCCAAAATTTTAATATACTCGTGTTCGGCTTCCTCAAACACAATTTTCGAGCCCTGGAAAGTTTCGGGAATTTATTTAAAAGTTACGTAAAAAGATTGCAGAATAATGAAGGGTTAGATTCACCTTTCTAGGAATTAAATTCATGGCGGCACCGGTTTTACTCGGGCCTCTAGAACGATGGTGGCAACAGCAATAGAAACTTACCGGAAGTAGATCGATAATGGTTTTTAACTTGAGCAAAGGTTCTATTATAAAACGGTCCAGTGAAGTGCAAAATAGTCAATGTTTGTATAATCGTCGTGTTATGCGTTACTATATTCTCCAGATCGGTACTTTTCAGCGCCAGGGTAAAAAAAGAAGCCTCTCAGAAGCTACCTTGGTCATCGACAACCAGGAGGATTTCTCATAATAATGTTACAGTGTACTTACCAATGATGTTCTGACGCAGTTTATCGACAATGACTTTGAAATCTTTCTGCATAGAGGTAACCGAGGCCAGATAGTCTAACGTTTGCTGTGATGCTTCTTGTGAATAAAAACCTCTGTGAGAGTCCTGGTTGGGCGAATTGTATTCCAAAACTTGCGAGGTCAACCTTGCTGTGGCATTATGGAATTCTGCCAGCATATCGCAATTGTGGACCAAATTGTTCCAACATTCCAAATAATAGTTTTTAACATTGCAAATGTCAGCATGCCGTCCAGATATTCCAAGGGTTTACCACTATTAGCCTTGGCATAATTTTACCAACTAACGCATCACTTACCCATATGCCTTACACCACTCACTACTTGAGGAATATAAATTTGATCAGAGGGCCGGAGAGGTGACTTCCGTCTCTTCTAAAATTAAGATATAAAAACTTACCGGTGGTCATTTCGATCATCCTTTGAGCAATTTCTAACCATTGGGCCAACGTTTCGCCCTGAGCGATTAAATTGCAATGAATGACATCGATATCGAGACGTTTGTCAGGTGACAATTCCAGTGTCACAGCCATTTTTGTTGTGGCGTGAACAAGACGTGAGTTACTTATAAAATGTATAAGGTTGAATGTGCTAGCAAGGTGTAGCGAAATAATTAAAATAAAAAAATGCCGAAAAACGGGAAAAAAGGGCAGCTTTGTTGATGAATTAGCGAATTATGTTATAGTTATAGCAGCGATGTTAAAGTGAACAGTGGTTATTATGCTTCGTGTCCATATGACCGGTTGGTGATGTCTAGACAATCACTTGCAGTGTGGTGAATAATCATAAAAGTAACCGAAAGGAGACTACAATTGAATTGGGTGATCAATCGGAATTCAGCGGGCTCCCATCTGGATTAACCGCCACGTTTTTATCACCTGATTATCCGATTCAGTCACCGTGCTAAAAAGAAAAAAAACCTAAGGAGGCTAGAGAATAATAGGTAATATCACTTGATCAGTATTATTTCGTACCGGAGCCACTTTACACGATTGGGTACCAACGCCAAAGTACCCACTGATTCAGAGTGAGCGAATGGATAGTACAAACGCCGGCAGAAGTAGAATGACACGAGCGACCAGGAAGTCAGGAGAAAGTAAAATAGACCAGGGCGTAGAGGTTGAGCCCCCCTTTCACTACGGTAAAGTGCCTAGTCTGCTAAACCAATTTTCCAAAAAAAGCGCTATGTCCAGGTATAGGTGTCACTTTGTATTTTCAAACGTCAGCTAATCTAAAATTATGTCCACAATATAAATGGCTACTACACATCATATAACTGGAAAAAAAGACCACACTAACGAAACTCTATTCCGAAATTGGGAAAGGACTGATGAAAAAAAAGTATATACAGAACAGAATGTTGGTAAACTAGCACCTGTATTTATACCTTGGCAATAAACAGGATTGCAGCCGTTGGATGCCAGGTCAGGAGTGCAGGAGTAGGGCAGTGGGCGGATACATGTTCGTTGTCCCCACACAATACATGATCCGTGTGACTCTGATGCCCATTGCATGCCACGAAACAATCGAGAAAGCATCGCCACCTACTGATATACTATGGTTAGTATGGTTTCTTGTAAAAAAAAGCCGTCCCAAAGGGAAATGTGGGGATAAACTATGAGGTTTAGACTATTTTTGTATTTTTTTTCATTTCATTTTTCACTACCTTCATTGAGTTTAATATTTCGAGCAACTTATTGCACTATGTATAGATACATTAAGGGGGACTGCGGAAGCTAACTTTATTTACCTCGATCCTTCACCGTATTGGTCAGGAAAGTGGCTTAAAGAAGGGGCGAATAAGGATAGTCACCAAGTAGTACTGTAGTTATTCCAGACATACCAGGAGGTTCACCCTATTAACCGAACTGGATTATTACTTCACCAGTTTACAAGTTGTTAACAAGGTTCCACAGAAAGGTGATGAAACGCTCTTTGCAAAAACACGAATCCGTTCACGTAGAGGTGTACAACGTTTGGGAGAAAAAAGGACTCGTCAGCGAACCCCCTGTGGGTGAACTTAATCAGTCTGGGTATTCCTTTTTAATCAACCAAGAAGTTCATTGTTGTGTGAATTTCAACATTTCCTAAAATACCAGCATTTTTTTGGTTCACAGTCACTACCATGCAGCTTCGCTCCCACCCATAGCACATCATGTACGTTGAAAAAAATGTGTAGTGAACACTACTCCTCACAAAAGCATTGTCGTCTGTAATAGAAACATACTGGTTCCAATGGTCCGTTTCATCAGTGAGACATTGGGCTGCTTACCCAACAAATCGGGGTTGCTAGTACGTAATAGGCGGTAGTGGAAGTAGACTATACAATCGGCGTACCCGACGATCAACGGTATCGCCATGCATTAAACCCGCTGTATCAGCCATTCGACTGACGGAAATATCACTGAACCATATTCATGAGGCCAACAGTTGTCATTTACATTCGCTCTAACGGCTTTGTAACCGTTGCTATTATATCTCATTGAATCTAAAAAAAGGCATGGAAGTCCAATTCAAAATAATTTAATGTGTAGGGATGGTTACATGTGTTGGGTGCCAAAACAGGCTCAAAGAAGAAAAACACATTGCATTCAGGGGATGTACTAGGGTGTAGGTATATACTCCATCAGGTGCTGTTACAGACTAATAAACAGAATAAAAAAAGGGAGTAGGGTGAGGGGGGAATGGATACTCACGATGACAATGAGTAACACTCAACGTTTCTGCTTGCGACGGATGGTGCAGTCCCGACAATACCATTTGCCCTTGGGTGGGGCATTGAGACCTACGCATTGGTAATGGAACCACTCGATTTCACAATTATCGTCATCACACGCCACCATTTCCCCAAACGATACTTGGTTGCAAAAACAGTAAGTAGGTTCATTAGGGTCAATGGCCATATCACTTTCCAAAGCGGCTTTCCGGGCAGCTCGGTCTCCACGATTGGCATACCCTTGCGTGTCCCGTTTCGCAGTGCCTCGAGTGTGGTTTCCTCGACTCCCGCGTTCCTTGGGTGTATTCCCGACAGGGTCAGGCTGACTTGTGGTGGAATTATGGGGTCGATTTGTAGAGGGCGACGTTTCCCGACCACGTCGTTTCTTTAATGCACCGCTGTTACCACCACCTTCCCCTTGGCTACGCTTGTCCGTCGTACGTGGACGTCGGTCACCCGTCTGCCCCTGGTACGTATCGTTATACCGTAGATTACCGGACCGCTCTTCGGTACCATTAACAAAAGGCCCGTGGTGCACAGGGTGTTGGGGACCCGAATTACCGTGTAAAGTAGAGGTCAGTTTAGGAGTAGTCATTTGTTCATCCTCAAACTTCATCAGGTCTTCGTCCAGTCTACGAATGTGCCGATCCACCAAATCATATGTTTGCGTAGCCAGCATCACTTTTTCTTCCCCGTGTTTAAGACAGTTGGAAAAGTACTGGGCAAACTCTTGCAAATTCGCTTCACGAGTCTTGTCGTCCAGGTCTGGAAGTTTTTGTAAATAGTCGTGGATTTTGGTCTCGATACGGCTGGTTATGTCCTGAGACAACGCGTCCAATTCACGCATCAATGTAAAACTACGCTGCAATTCGGCAGGTAAAGCCTCGAGGGTGTCCAAGTACTCTTCTAGGTACATTGTGCCCACTAATGCTATAGAATAGGAAAACAAATAGGATACGAAAACTTTGGTTACGCCACGTTAAAGCAGTGGCCAACTGTTATGGAGGGATGGGGCTACCAATGCCGTTGGCGGATATGAAAGACTGAATAGAGGAGGTGAAGTGAACGTCGAATAATAGGAATGTAACAAATAAGGATACTAGAACGTCTATGTTAAAAAAAGGCCATGGAAACAGTGTTATTTACAGGCGTTAAAGCCAAGGTTCTATCATGCTCCCCTCATAACAAGAAGCCTTTTATTACCCGCACCCATATGCTAACTTGGTAAGGGAAGTTATCAATCACGTGATTTTATACGATCAGTGAATTTTGGGCCATGGCGGATTGGGCCTTTAGTAAGTCCTCGTTTCCACTAAACTATCGACGGTGTGAGCGCGGTTCGTCAGAATGACTGTTAAAATAACTGAATTTTATTCACTTTCACACTTTGATGCGCTAAATTTTTAACGGTCTATTTTATACAATATATAAGCGGTGTTAAAAATAATTATGAAGTGGGGGGGATACCTACAGTAAACCAGTAACGAAAGCGATGATGGCCACCTTCCCCCTACCTAATGAATAATGGGTTGTGCCGTGTATCCAATATAAAAATTTCCATGAGTGGCCACCATTGGACTCTACGACTGTTACCAACAGATCTATGGTAAAACTATTGCCCCTTTGTATGTACCACTGCGGGAACATATGGGATGACGTTGCATATTCCCTCCATATTAGCATACTAACGAAAAAAAAGACTATCGCATGATAATAAAGTTCATATAAGACGAAATGAAGGATTTCCACCAAGGTTCCGTCTCTTTCCTTTCATTTTTTTTCACGGGGCTCTCAAAAATTTACGGGTTTTTAGCACCTCTGGCCTTTTTGTTACGTGAGGGTTAGGTTTATTCCCCTATTTCGAAATTAATATACCTGGCTCCTGATTGTGTTACTGTTCCTGACTTAATTTTGGCTAAACTTTTTTTCTTTCGCTTTGATCTCACGGTTCTAGGCCGACTTTGTCCACTATGACTACCGAGCCTATTATAGAGACTACGTCCAACCAAAAGATCCATAATGTATTGGTACAGATCTTGACGTTGGTGTGGTTTATGTGCATTCCAATCCGTACCTTGGTGAACTTGGTATTGAGCGTCTTTTTGACCGTGGTATGGCGTCCGTTTGTTACAGTGTTTACCAG
>JAOPJG010000598.1:0-20240 GCA_027478255.1 Dispira simplex | reverse complement strand
CGTTGGTGATTTTGGGACCATCTCCCGCCGGACCCACGCCCAGATCTGTGGGGGTTTTGCGAGGAGCGGCGTTAGTAGTGGTACTTGTAGCTGGTTTCGCTTGCAGACGTTCCTGAGTGGCCAATGGAGTGACATCATTTACCTGGTGCGGTGTCTTTTGAGTTTTCTGCAAGGGTGTGCGTTCCGTCGAGCCGATGGTAGATACCACTCCTGATTGGGAACGCAGAGTTGCCACCGACGCATTCTCATCGGCACCGGTCGTTGCTGGGGAAATACCCGGAGCTTTCGAAGCACCAGCAGCGCTTAATACAGGGGCAGTAGCACCCGCGCCCGTACCCGTTTCAGCGGCAATGCGGCTGGCGTCTTTTGTATCAGTTGCTGCCTTTTCCTCGGATTCGGAGATGGTTGACGCTCGCTTGGCTTCGTTGGATTTAACAGCGTCTGCCGCCACACGGTCATCCTTCGCTTCAACAGTAAGAGGAACCAGATTGGCTATGTTGTCGTCAGCAAAGGGCTTGGCCACTGCGAATACCAAATTATTAAAGTGAAATTACACGATAAGCGGAGGGAGCACAAGGGACAATAATACCAGGCCATAACAAAAAAATCAATTAGGGATTAGTATCCTGACATTATTCCTTATTTTGGGGAGAAAAACACCAGATGACATGGTAACCAAACCATGACATATGGACTGAATCAAGCAATCTCTTTTTGCTGGTGTACAAAGAGAAAAAAATACCAGGAAAGAAATTGTCCGCCCATCTTGCCAAACAACCGTGATCAAACCCATAAGATTTTCCGAAATCATTGGGCACCTTGCAAGAGATCAGGGCGAGGATCCTGTTCGCGGAAGCAGTCCGTTTTGCAGGTGCAATGCGCTGTCTCTGCAAGGATGTATAGATCGTCCCCCTGTAGATGAAGGGAAAGTCGGTACTCGCCGCGTAGTTGATGTCTATTACTTACCATGTTCAGGGAGAGTATCAGCTACGGCTGCAAAAATTTACGCAGAATCGAGGAGGTTATACGTAAGGGTGAAGTGATATATCCACGTACAACAAACCAAATCGTTCATGTCAATTACCATTACCGAGTACGCCCTCGGGTGACCTAGTTATTACTGTCTCATCCACGGTATACTTCCCTCGAATACGCGTACATGCCCTTCGTTTTCGACGCGTCAAAGTAGACATAGAGGTTGGTACTGCCAAAAAAAAATTGCGCAGTCCAAACTAAATAATAGGCCTTATACTTACACTTTTCAATAGTGCCCTGCGGCTGCGAGTTGATCACTGGAACGGGTTCCTTGACCAGCTTGTTGGTATCGGCTACGGGCAGTGGGGCTTCCTCTAGGGCTTCTGTTCCAACCACAGCAGGACCGGTCGAGAGCGGGGTAGCGTTGGGATCAACAGGGGATTGTAAGACTACTTCAGGACCCGCATCCGCTACGACAGGTGCGGTGACTTTGGCCTTGCTGGGGGTGGACGGATTAGATTTTTTGGGCTGATTGCCCTTGCTCTTTTTACGGTTACCGCCCCTTTTACCCATGGCAAATACAATAAAAAAATCGGTATTAGGTCAAAGAAAAAAGGATAAAATAAAACCAAAGTCAGCGGCAGTGTGAAAGAGATGGTACCAACAACAGGTCAATCAGCGGCGGCACACGTCAATACTCTTAAGAAGCAGCAATATATTCGAATAAAAGAAAGCAAGGCAGACGAGGGCACGACTAATACGGCCACGGAGAAAATAACAACAATTTTTCGGCGGGACAATACGTCGTCTGAAATGGCCCAATACACGCCTGGGGAAAAAAAATAGAATGAGAAGGGAGAGGGAGATGAAAAGGTGAACCCACACCCATTGCTTAAGCAGTCAGTCACCCACCAGGGGGGCTAGTGAGGGTTAGTCTAAGTCTAAAACATCCACCCCCTTCTCCTCCTCCCCCCCCCCCAAAAAAAAAAAAAAGATTTCCTAAAACCAAACCGAGGTGTTACGACTTGCCCTGCGCTTCGGCGGGTAATGGGAGAAAGGGACTACTTTTGTTTAGGGCGACGTGGCATCCAGTACGCATAAAGTAATAACAGCGATATCAATTTTGGCGGCAACGTTTTCAGTAAGGAGGAAAATACGAAATTATTGGGTAACCTAGGAGATCGCTTGAGTGACCATGGCTAATAATAAGAGCGCAAGGGGTGGGCAACCCTTTCAGGAGACCTGTTATGTCAACGGTCCTGTCGAAACTGCCCTTGCATCGTCCGTAACTGAATCACACGGTGTCAACAAAGCTCCTCAACGCACTAATGCAGATCTTGCACATCATGGTGCAACCCCTCGGAATTATATTTAAATTACTTCCCAGGCCGTGCGTAGACTAGGTAGATGGTGAGCACGAAACTCTCCTATACTTTCAGAAACAGCCCCTTAACATCCGAGAATTGAATTACTTTTGAAACTTGAGTTGGGGTGATATGATACTGATCCACCCTACTCTGAATCACCTTACCAGTTGAAGCGAAAAAAAAACACACGTGGTCGTACCGATTACGACTGACGAAATAAAATAATGAATAACTCTAGCTATCAGGGCCAGATTTAATCGGTTTGTTTATTATGCGTTGAAATATAAACGAATGAATAATTTACAAAGGCTGACAAGCAGTATTAAGTATTGCAAAAAAAAAAGTACGACAACAACCACATAGAAAAAGAAAGGCATACCACGATCACCTCGATATTACGTCCTTTGATTAAAAAAATGCGATTGACGATATAGACTGATTCTTATGTGTCTTTCTAACCCACACACCATAATGTTATAGTATGTCTGTCCGCATGTAAGGTTCATTACCAACTGGCTAAGGATCCGTCATTGGAGCAGCTGTGCAGTGTCTGTTCACCAAAGTAGGTGGTGTGAGCCGTGCCAAACTGTTGGGTGACAGGTACCCACTGGTGGAAGCAGGTCCTAGGTCTGAGTTACCCTGGACTAAAGAGTGCGTTTTCGTTAGTCCGTATACTGGTTTAGACACAATGGGGATCGCGTGGCGACGAAGGTAGGACCCGAATGAATTACCAAAATCATGGGATAAAAGCCGAGAACTTGACGATGATCTCTTTTGGTCAATGGGTCCCAGATTGGGTACGTTATTGTAGTACACTACCATGGGGTAGTCAGGATGGGAACGAGGAAGGAAAGGTACCGAACCTACAGAATTGTCATCCGTCATGGTCGAACAGGAATTTAGACGGGATCGTGAGGGTGGCACCAATGGGGAGTTGATGACCCACTGCGATCGGTCAGTCGCACTGGGATTTCTCGCAGATAACGCGGAGTGTACATGGTGACGACGATGATGTTGACCAACACCTTCTGAATGCCGACGGGAATGCTCCCACTGACCTGTCACCATAGGCAGAGGGGTATACAAAGCAGATGGACAAGCAGGTAACGTGGCAGTATGAGAGTTGGATAACTCTTCACGAGGGGAAGGTATCCTAGAGGATATCTGAGTATCCAGCATCAACCGTTTTCTGGGATAATCCGGTGGGGATACTGCTAATGGTGTTCCTCCCAAAGAAGGTATACGGCTGCTGGACTGCCGACCGGGCATTGATTTTAAATGCGGTGTTTCACTCATTCCGGAGGTAGTCCAAGGTCGTTGGGGAGAGGTTTCCGGACTGCTCTCCCCTTGGGTATCACTACCAGCGTGTGACACCTCTGTGGTCAGACCATTCTCCTCCGTGTGTGCCGACACACTGCAAATTCGACGTGTAAATTTCAATCGGTGGTCCTTACGGGTACGGATGCGTACCCCCTGGTCCGAAAAAAATCGCGATAAAAAAGTGGTTTCGGCCATCCCGGGAAATTTTTTAGCTGGATACACCGTGAACGGCGCACTGTGATGTGCGCCTATAAATTTTACCCGACTGTCCACCAGTTCGTACAAATAAAAACGCAATACAAATTCACCCTCGATCATGACAGAAATATCGGGAAATACGAAAAAACCGCCATCGACGTCGTTGGTATCTTTGAGTCGGTGGAGAGATGAGACCAAGTTACCTGTCGTAGCGGACCGGATGGTCTCCTGTCCGTCGATTTCATTAGCATAAACTAGCGCTGCGTACATGAATAAATAAGGATTGTGCAAGTAACGATATGACCCACACTGGTCCTCCTCTTCGGATATTGTATGGTTAGTGGGTTTCTCTGCAACAATTTGCACAAATGGCGGAGGGTCCAAGGGACGACGGTCGCGATCTTTGGCGTGGAAGACTTTACCCCTCTTGGGGTTTTGTCTGACAATAATTTGGTATTGGTTGGTCTGGGATCTTAAAGTACCAATTTGGCTAGAGTCGAGGAAACGGTAACCTTGGCTTGTGGGGCGAGCAACCGCTGTATCGGCCATGGCTAGTAGGTTTAAAAATATATGAGGTGATAATAATGTGTGCTAACTAACCTGGGTTCGAGTAACATTATTTGGTAAGAATTAAAGTTGTGGTTAGTATTAGTCAGCTACCTGATATTTTGTGGAGTATGTATGATTGGTTCGTAATGTAAGAAAATCCTTCCTCGCTCATGACGGATAATGTAGAACAAGGAGGGCCACGGTAGTCCATTACGTAAACAGAATGTAAGTTACGTTGGGCCGAGAAACGAGGGCGGGGAAGAATGTGAAAGTGTATGACACACTCATCCCCAATCCCTCTTCCGCCAGAGTATCTACGGCTCATCATGCGAAATCAACATTGGAAATTTGATTCTAGAAACGGACTTAATACACCCTTCTCACTGGTCGAGATTGCCGCTCGAATTGATGACGATCCCAATCTGGAAGCTTTAAAACTTACCTTTCCACCGACAGAGTAAATCGCTTTCCTACCATAATCACGTAAAAGGCAAGATGAAATAGTTGCTCCGTGACTTTGTATACACAGACAATGAAATCAAGCGAGGTTGTGAAGGAGGTGAGGAGTTTAAATAAGCGGGAAATGCAACGCAGAAAAAAAAACCACAATCTAGTGGTCGTTTGCACTTAGCTCGCTAGGCTATGCAGCTGACAACGTCAGGGGAGGGAGAGAGGAATGACCCTTTCAGCGTGGGGCTACCAAATACATTTCAGTTGTTTTGGGTTACAGATAAGGAGATGCCGAACCAGAGCTGCAAGTATACCTGCACTGATGAATGCACTAGTGGCAGTAGTCCTAATAATACACCACACCACCAACTTGCCAACGTGTGTGGATGCTGAATGGGGATAGGCTGAGGTGTCGATACAACGTGACGAGAACGGGTTTGTGGCACACGAAGTGCATTAAAAGACCGAAAGTGATATTCTACCAGGGAAATAGTGGAAAACAAACTACCACATGCTCGCCGTACACAAGGGAAATGGAGAAGAGGAGAAATATTACGGAATGAGTGGTCAGGTGCACCACTGTTAGTAGGTGTTCGGAAATACGACAAAGTAAAAAAAATGATCCTTACAGGTGTCAGTTATGCACACCAAATGTGGTGTCAGGTCGGTAGTAAACGGTATTACAAGGAAAAGATAAAGCCGAGGACGCCGTGCAGGAATTATATTAGATACGGTCGACTCCTAACAGTTAGGGAGATGGTTACTCGGTATTGCAAAAGGTGCGAAACTACACGTATGTAAGAATTAGTTTTCTACTCTCTTATTTTTAAAGCAGTACCAATGACTTTCACGTAACGAGAGGGGGGTGGTAAAATGCAGTTTAGCCCACGTCAGGGGTATAACGAAACTTTACCAAGTGCAAACGTTGCAAAGTGAATAGTCACCGCCATGACCTTTTATACCTGGCGAGAATACCAGGGAGCCATGGGTCCCCAAAAAAACAATGTCACAGTGGGTTCCCTAAATAAGTGTTTCTGAGAGGTTTGGATAAGCCATTTCCCAGGTAACAAGGTACCGAGCGTCGTATACCCCCTCCCACTATTCGGTTTTAATGTACTATTTTTGGTTCAACGGAAATTATGGACCAGCCAAAGAGCGAGGGGATATCAATGGGCCTAAATCTTGGTCTGATGATTACACTCACCTTACTATTTGTCACCCTGTTTGCCATGGACGTCATCACCTCCGTCGGAAATCATCACCAATCATAAGACAGGGAAGTCCTGCGATTTCCCTCCGAGCCCCATGTCATGTCGTTACTATTTTGGTCAACGGGCAGGTCGCTGATCTCTTCCTTATCTGAGCATCATATCATGTTTTTGATGTTACTCCACGGTATTAGTGCGTGTGTGTGTGTGTTTTTCATGTCTTGAACATAGGTCATTCTTGGTATGAGATTCTATATTGAATAGTCTGAGCCAGGTCAGTGAGGGTTAACGATTTGACACCTATATCATTTTGGGTAAACACGAGTATATGTTAAGAGAAAGAATAACCACGATTTAGCGTCAGTTGGAAGAAGTGCATGATGAAATTTGAAAGTACATATGTAAAGCATTTTGTCCATTTCACCCACCCCCAATCCAATGGTAAATTTTTTTTAAAAAAAAAACCATACATTGTAGCACAGTTGACCAATATAAAGTATTCCAATACATTCGTACTCTTCGACCTCCCTCTTCCATAGGATACAAAAAAAAAGGTAAAATAAAACTTGTGTATAGAATCTTTGGAAGTACCAGGGATCGTATTCACAAGACAGGCCACTCACCCTCGCCCCATTGGACACTATTGAAAAGTGGCCAAACAGACCTCATTCCAAACCATTGGCGGATGTTTAACCCGGTTGATGCCATTACTTGGTTGGTTTACGGAACCCCATTAACCAATGCTTCATCGCTATGACAGGGTAAATTGTTTACCCAGGCCTTCGATGGAGTGCGAAAGTTGAACAGAAAATTTATATGAAGTTGGAGCAACCCTCATCAAAGTATGTTGATCTGTCACTCCTCTTTTCCCTCCTCCTGTTCTTCACTCCGATTTCCTTTATGTTCTTTTGGCGCAAATGACGACATCGTCAATACAATAAATGATAGTTAAGATGTATATACCTGGTAGATGCTACCTGCAACGGACTTACACTCGTTACTTTTGGGTACAACCAAGTATTTAATGGCTGAATAACTGACACAAGAGTTAACAGTTATCAAGAAATCGGTCTATTTTTCGTAAGCTTAAAGAACTACACAATTTCCATCTGCAACTAATACTCTTCTAATAGGAACTTGGTTCAATTTTTCGATTAAAACACACAGCATCCCGAGAAGAGCAATAATGATGAACACCAATAAAAAATAGGGTAGCTATGAAGAAATTCTTGCATTAGTTGGGAAAAGTGAGAACGTAGCCTGTGTCTCATATACTTATTAACGGAAATATGGGTTACTAATTGTGATGAAGATTGGTAGCGAGTGGTACGTGGTACAAAGGGAAGACTGTGGGAGGTTCAGCGGGATCGACAACCACGGGGATTGCTTGGTTGATTTGGCCCAATATTGGGTTGTGTCACATTGCGTAAACCACGTACCCTTCTCGCACAAGATCGAGAAAAAAAATGAAGAGCGCGAAGCACAGCAAACCTAGGAACAGCTTGCTATTTGCAGGTTTTCGTTTCAATCGGTGCCTTAGCCAGCAATCCTTTGCGCGCCTCATCGCTAACTGTCCAAGTGCGATTGGTAAAAATGTCACCTTCCAAGTTCCCAGGCATGGATTGGAAACTTTTAGTCGAGCTAGAGTAAATCGTTGCGTGGCTTTTTTCAATATCTTATTTAGGGCTAGTCTGGGTTATCACACCAACGTGCGAAGAAAAAAGTAGAAAAAAAGAGCCGCATTTTTTTGGTAAGGGAATGCGCTTGTATAATTTAGTCAGTGCTTTGCTGTTAGAATTGGTATAAACAATAAACTGGGGTAAACAATGGATGTGCACGGACGTATGTAGAGAGAGTGTGGCCCTTATCTCTGAGAAGAGAAAGGATCAGTGAGTGAGGGACTTGATGGATGAACTATATATCCCATTGAGGGCGTATGCAAAAGGTAAGCCATGTAATGTAGGCTGTGGCCAGAAACGGAGAACATCCAAATATTAACACTTGCATGTTCTTCTGATATATTTGGAAAAATATTGACACAGAGATACATTTGTAAATAACAAAGAAAAACGGAAAGAGATAAGGCGACTTCGTGCTTCTGCTGCAGTATTTTCCTTGCTGGTATGTGGGGGAAACCATGGGGCCAATGGCAGAAGGGTACCAGTCTCACAATAGTATTTATGTTTTGGCGTATCCCTTTTTTTTGAATTTTCTTTGTGATCAGTGGGAGATATACCATGGTAATCCGTACATCGGACCCCACAATTGTTGGTATAGGACAACTTAAGCATTTTGTTAAAAAATGAATATTACCTGTACGTAGTTAGTTGGTGGCCAATTTCCACCACTGTCATGGTGACAGATGTACTCACTGGCTGCCTTTCATTTGCACACTGGTAATGATGGGCTATTGTGCACGTTATCGCCAAGTTAGAGGCGACACAACTATTCTTTTACCGGAGCGATGGGCTCATTTGCAACAAAGGAACACGGGTGGTCAGGGTATTCCACCAGGTGCCACGTCATTCAGCGAAAAATATTTTTTTCCACGAATGAAAGCTTGGCTGGTGTGCACCGGAGGGTAATCGTGGTAAATGGTATCATCCAAGCTAAGAATGCCATAATTAAGTATTTCACTGCGTTGCTACAGTCTACTTCTGCCGGTTTTATTTTTATATACATTGTTTTGATTGGGCTATTCCTAATGTGCTTTCCATTTTATCATATTATTTTCGTTATCTGTGAAACCTGCATATCGGTCACACTTTGCGGCTTACGCTTACTCCTGTATGGGTCAGTAAAACCAACATTCGTTTCTGGTTTGTTCCGTGGAATGGTTTCACAAGTGATTTTCACCTTTTACTAATGGATGTACCCAAAGCCAGTAACTCTCCATCTGGAATGGAAGAAAAAGGGTCCGCCAAGAAATTTGCATACAGTTCTTGGTTTCGTTAGAATATTCGATTGATGATGTGCAGCCTTGGCGAATTGAGTGTGAGAAGGAAACAATGGCGAAAATATTACCAACCAAGAGTAACCTACATGGTCATGCCGTTACCCATCTAAATAAAGCGGTATCGGCACGTTATATTTTAGGTGGAACAAAATTTCTCCTGGTATTCCTCTGCATTTTATACCACACAAGTGGACAATGCGTGGAACCAGCGATGCTGGATTTAACGGATAAACTCTATCCGAGGTTTATATGGATTCAACTACCACGATGTTTGTGCTGTGGCAAAAAAAATGTTTATGAGCGAGTCAGGCGACCAGGTTAAGCAGATTAATATAATCATAACGGTTCATATTTAGGGAAAGGTCACAGTTAGGTGATGAAAACAGACAGGTATACCACCCTCTTACCACATCTACAAATACTGGCGTGGATGTAATAGACAGAGAGATGATTCAAGCTATTTACCAAGTATATTCACCTAGTTATGCTGCCATTGTAACGTAAATATTACACCACTATGTCCGAAACGAAAATTATGAGATGTACGAAATATACACGTATACCAGGGATGTTGACGGTGTAAGGTAAGTTTCATTGTTCAGTGTCGGCACATTTGCTTAATAAATGGCTTATCAACCCATCTGGGGATAGGGCAAGCCATTAGCGATCATAATAAAGGCTAATATGAACATGCTCCATTTTTCTTCTCATAGATTTGAATATTATAATTGAGGGTTAGTTTACTGGGGTTTTTTCCGTTTTTCCTTTATTTTTTTTTTTACAGTTGTGGCACTGACGTTACACTTGTCAAGTTAGCGCAAAATTCGGGAAATGGTTTTTCCGGAAGAGCATTTATAAACAAGCATTGGAAACTGGTGAATCATAGGTTTCCAAGTCCCTGCTTATCGCATTTTTTTTATTTGGTACTACCATGGCAATGATACACACCTGACCTGCTCCCGCAAGAAACTAGCCAGAAGTGATGCCGACGGTGTACAGTGACCAACCACAATGGAAGACACCATTCCTCGTTTTGATCACATGACACCATCGTTACCCTGATGGTATGGCCAGTTTTCTATACGAGAGTGGTATTTCCAAACCACACACAAGCTAGTCACGGGCAGCGCATCCCCATTTCGCCATTGTTTTTGTTTTTGCGCATTTCCGTTCTTCTCTTTCAACTTAGAAGTATCACACACACTAACGAGGACATAGCAATACCAACTGTTAACTACGTCGCCATGGAAAGCGTGGGCAAGGAATGCACAGAGCTGAAACACCAGTATGAGAAGTGCTTTAACAAGTGGTACACCGAAAAGTTTCTCAAGGGCGACCACACACCAGACTGTCAGGCATTATTCGACCAATACCGGGCGTGTGTCATGGTAAGTGCTAGTACGATTTAGAAACAGAGCAGGAGGAATGTAAACGTATGTCTGGATGAGGCCGGTTCCTTCTTATTTCGTTCAGTCTCCGAATTCCGCGTATTACCCATAGTTCTTGGTTGCGATTGGTGCTACACGCGAAATTTTCATATTTTACTAACATCCGCCCACCCATTTCGTTAGAGGACTATGCCACCTGCGTTCTTGCCAATATCGTCATCCTTCAGAAAACCTTGAAAGAGAAGAACCTATTAGAAACAATCGAAAGTGGTCGTACTGAAGTCGGGTCCGAATTCCGTCCGGTCACGAAGTAGCAGGCCAGCATTCGCGTATTATACTGTGTAATATATTTTCTTACACTGCCAAAGGGTTCATGTCGGTGTTTTATTTCGGCTACTAGTTACCCGATACATTTTTCTATTATCTACAAACCACCTTTCAATACTCGTTTTCACAATGAGGGTTTTTTTTTAATTTATAGCCCTTTAAGCATTGTCATTTTTTTGGTGGTAATAAAATACAGCTGAGCTTGATGATAGAAAATATAGTTCAAGCCAAAAAAAGAAAGCAGCATCGAACCCTACTTGGTCAGTGCCGAAAAGTTGTATATTGGGTTGTTCTGGCATTAAACGGAGCGAGACAGGGTGGGGTAAGGGGATTATGGCAAAGGCTCGCCTGGCCGATCGTTTGCTGGTGGTGCAGCCGCGGCAGATGCACCCTGGGTGGTATTAGCAAGTAAGGGCAAACCTCGTCGGTAGTAGAGCCAGTGGAAGTACTGCTTCTGATGGATAAACGTGGCCACTTCCTGTTTGGCAATCGCCTCTCGAAACTCCGCATGTTGTAAAAGGTCTAAAAAGTAGAGGGCATGGGGATATATGATATACTTGGCGTATTGGGGCTGCTTCCAGTACTGTAGGTATTTTAAGTAGGCCACGAACTCGGGCTGTTTAAAGTATTGTTGTTGTCCCAGATGGTTAAGGTACCACGGATTAGCAAGGCATTGGACAAATTCGAGCTCGATTTGAAAGCGTTCTAGGTTGGCATTGTGTGGAATCGGCTCATCGGTTGTGGTAGTCGTGGCCATATTGGACAAAGTGGGTGTAAGATAAACCGAAGAATGTACCTATCGCTAGATACAAATGGCAATAGCTTTGAAAAAATAAAATATTAAAACTAAAAAAAAAGTGAAAGGCGAAAAAAAAAAAGAACCAAGGGTAACATCAATGCATCCAAACATGCCTTTGGCAGTTAGCCTTAGTTCAACAGTTTCGTTTAGAATCTTGTGGTGAGATAGGATACAACCTTGGCGTGGTGTTTGGCTACTTTTTTTTTTTTACCATGTAGTACTATTTCTAGGTCGTGTATATTATTATTTTCTTTCGACCGTTTATCAATTTGTAAACATTCAAACAATCCACTACCGTTTCATTTTACCGAGCCGTTGAACCTAAACCATGGGTAAAGCCGACTTCAACTCTCCCAAGGCCATCGCCAATCGCATCAAGGCCAAGGGTCTACAAAAGCTGCGCTGGTACTGCCAAATGTGCCAAAAGCAATGCCGCGACGCCAACGGGTTCAAATGCCACTGTCAGTCCGAAAGTCACCAACGACAAATGTCACTATTCGCGGAAGATCCCCAAAAGTACGTTGAGCAGTTTTCTACCGAGTTTCTGGACGAGTACATTAAACTATTATCACGCCGATACAGTACGCAGCGGGTAGCGGCCAACCAAGTGTACCAGGAATTGATTGCCGACCGTCACCACTTACACATGAATGCCACGAAATGGGACACTCTTTCCGATTTCGTGAAACACTTGGGTCGTCAGGGGATTGCGCGGGTGGACGAAACCCCTCGGGGGTGGTATGTGGCGTGGGTGGATAATAGCCCCGAGGCCCTAAAGCGCCAAGCGGCCGTCTTAAAAAAACAACGGGTTACGCTCGGGGACGAAGAACGGGAACAGCGTCAACTTCAAGAACAGATTGAACGGGCCCATCTTCAATTTCAAACCTCCGAGTCACAGGGATCACAGGAAGGTCAGTCTAACAAGTTTACCGGTTTGCAACGTGACCAATCTAGCAAAAAAATCCAGCTGAACTTGAAACCCAAAACTAAGCCGCCTGAGGCTGCTCCTCAGGGCGTGACCATATCATCTATCCATGATCAACCCTCAGATTCTGCGCCGGACTCGACAGAAACCAGTGGTGCGTCGGATGAAGTTGTTCCACCCCTGGCGACACAAGACAATAAAGTACCTAAATTCAAATTCGGTAAAACGGGTTTGGCTCGTACATCTTTCAAGAAACCAACGCAAACCAAGGGTGGGTTCAAAGATTTGCTAAAACCGACCGTTCCTCTTTCTGGGGAAGTCACAACTACCACGCCTCAACATCCGCTGAGGATTAACTCCAAGCGGAAAAGCGCCCTGGAGGACATCATGCAACAAGGCATATCCAAGAAGACCCTCCGACCAAACTAAAAAGACACCTTCCCCGCACTGACCTATTTAGAAAGTTTACCACCTCATCCAGCATCGAGAGATCAGGCACCTTTCTCCATTTTTGCAATTTAGATTGTGTGTAAATTAACCTTTTTTTTTCATGGTGCCATATAATCCATTCCTAAAAAATCATGCAAAGTAGGAGCTGGTCATAGATCTCGTACACCATTTTTGGTTTTTGTTAACTTTTTCTACTTTTTATGAAAATGATATGATATTTTAATGAACCAACAACCAAACCACTACAATTCTAGTATAGATAATAGCATCGTAAGTTAAGGAATAAAGGTACCTCTTCCCCCCCTACAATGTCTATCCCCATAGGGACCCAGTTGAACAGTGGGGGGGGGTGCATTAGGCGTGTATTTATATATCCCGGGCTTCGATCCCGTCCAACGTGGGATTTAAACGATGCAGTTCCAATGTTTCCAGATGCAGCACTAATCCGTGCACGGACAGTGGGACAGCATCTTCCTCCTCCCAACGTCGTTGAACCGCCTCGGACCGGGCAATATTAGACATGGACCGTTTGACATTGAGTTCCACCACGGTTTGGAAACGCTCCTGGTCACTCAGACCCGTCAGTTGGTCGTGGTGGTCTTTGGTCAGTTGGCGGATATTATTGAGCCAAGGATCCATAAATTTACCAAACGACCGGTCTGCCTGCAAGGCACTATGGATCCCTCCGCAATTGGTATGACCACATACCACGATATGTTGGACCTTGAGATATTTGACGGCAAACTCGAGGGCCGACATACTACTCAGGTCGTCCCCGTTCACGATATTAGCCACATTACGGAACACAAAAAGTTCACTAAGTGTGGAATCGGTAATCAGCTCGGGAGATACGCGGGAATCAGCACAAGCTAATAAATAGGAAATGCAGATAAATCTTACCAATAAAGGTACAGTCCTCCCGTAGATCAGGTTAGATATAAAAGCAGTAAATATAATACCCTCAAAACCGGTGTGCTGGAAAGTGTTCCAAGGCCAAGTCCAGCCCCATGTGCTCGGAAATGACATGTGGTCACATACTTACGCTACCAGGCATGAGCTCTCAAGCATCACAGTAATCACGTTGCTTTTGCTTAAAGTGAACAGGAAACTGGTGGATAGAACACAATGGAGGTTACTTACTTATCCAAAACACCGAGGGATTCTGTTCCTGAGCTACCTGGGCAGAGAGTTCAGGGAACTTGGACTTGAACGCATAAGCCCAGGCTTGGTTCTGTAGAAGGAGCTTACGAAGCGGCATGTGGCTCTGGAAATTGCTCGTCAGCAGGTTAAGGTAATATTACCGTCAGTCAATACGAAATAATAAAGTGCAAGTGAATAAAGGAAATGCGGAATGTAATTTGGATAAGAAAAATAAAGAAATGCTATTGAGTCAGCAGCATCCATCTGTGTGTCATACAACTGGTGGAGCGTATTAAAGCATGTGGGTGATTTTTTTTTGACTATATAGAGATTCGGAGCTGAACATGTACCAATAATTTGTAGACAATTTATTTTATACTTGACTGATGACACATGTACCAACAATGACATAACCAATAGGATATTGTAAGAGACCCATTCAACTTCGGCGGATTTATCCCTATAGAGTCGAAAAAAAATCACCCATGTGGTTGGGAGACGTCCCAAGGTTTTTCACCAGTTTCCCGTATTTCCCCTGGCTTTGTGGTTAAATTGGGATAAGCCCAAAAGAGACGAGCCAATGGCAGGCAGTACCCAACCCACCCAGCAGTCACACGGGCAACTGGTTGGTCACCCGCCCATTTACCTGGGGTAAGAGCAACGAAGTGAGAAAAACCCATAAACCCGCGATAACATTTCATAAATTAATACAAATGATCCGAATTTATTGGGAAACGAATAGGACATGTATGATTACAAGTATATAGTGGATAAAGACGATATAATACAAGTCCATATGCAAGCATCGAAAAAAAAACTCAAATCTCATGATGCAAAACGTAAACGGTGTAATGTCAACGTTAGCAACAGCCATACAATGCCAATAATAGCCAAGTAATTGTACAGGTGTGATGAAAAAAAAAGTATTCACTAATGTTAAAAAATACACAAAATTCCACCACCAGCATATTATACGAATTTCCCTAGAATTCCGTGTAAACCTACGACAGAATATAGACGAAATAAGTGTGACTATAAACCACCAATGAAATATTGGGGAAAAAACGGGTAGACCGTTGGTTGGGGACTAAACAAAAAAATGGACTAGACTAGTATACAGGTAGCAACAATTACCACTACTACTGCCCTACGGTACAACCTAGGACGAAGTTACCCGACAGAGTTTAGGATATTTGATCCAATATACCCCGTCTTCATAATGCTCCTCAAAATCGCTAGTGTCCACGTTATCAGGAATGGGAATACGACGTTCCAATACATCCTGATCCTCGGCACAAACGCGGTGGACAACTGTCTTGTACCGCGTACCTTGATCTCGTTCACTGTGAACCACTAGGTGGTGCCCCTCGTGGCAACTTTTGACCCGATCCGGGTGGCAGTGTTTATCCCAACGCATTACCACCCGAACGTACAAGTCGTGGTCCTCCACTTTGGTGGCGGCGTGGCTTAAGCAGGTGTAACTCGGACACTCTTCCTCTTTGTCTTTCCGGTCGTGACACCAGCGTCGAGTGGTGGTGATGGCGTTATGGACAAGGGTGCTACCTGTTTTTATCGGAATGAAGTGGTGTTTGTCACTCAAGTATTTACGATGTGATTTGGAACAACGGGAAGAACAGTCACAACGTGGCCCCGACCATGGACATGGGCATGGTTTGCATGCAAAACAATCGTCCCGTGGACGTACGACTTCAGTCACTTCGGTACACACTTTGTTTTCCGTCACACGGTAAAAGCGGTCGTGGAACATGCCCGTCATGGTTATATCTTTACTTAAATGTAATAGAATTAGAAAGAAACTCGATAATTTCCACTGGCGTAGGTCACAACGCTCAAGGAATACTGTACAGTGGAATGTAATGGTAGTTCACGATGGAACGCCTACCCGAATCTGGGAAGATACTTGGAAAAAAAACAAGTTAAAACGCCCACGTCAAAGTACTTAATAGCCACGACCAACCAACATACAAGTATTAACGTAAATCGAGTTGGAAAATAATTCAGTTATTGTCTCCGGGACATAACATTGGTGTTTATATACGCAACCTTAACCTTGCCCGAGTCTTACAATGTACACATTTTTATCAACGCTTAACGGGCGACAAGTACCCTTGGCTAACGGTGGACTTCACCATAGCCTCCTTTGGTGGCTGAGTCAGTAGCACAAACCGGTGATTTCCACCGGGCATGTCATCCCCGGCGTCGTATCTTCATGTGCACGATTGGTATAGTTTGCCGGGAGCTTCTTTTGGTATTTAGGCAGTCTCCCCGATTAGGAATTGGTATTTCGCTCCTATGAACCGCAGTTGTGATGGATTGTCCAATGGATAACACACTGCTCACTTTCTCCAACGAGTGCTGGTGGATATCAACGTCAATTATGTCCCGTTATCAAAGACACAAGATACAAAAATGGTTTTGATTCTTGTCAGAACAAATGACTTACCCTCAGGCCAGGGAGGGAGGGGAAGTGTACTAATGGTACCGTTGACCACGAGGTTCCGTTACTATAACTGCCCATCCCCTTCAAAGTGCTTTTTCTCCAGGACAATCATAGGTGTCTTATAAGTTACTTGACTGCGGTTCTCACTCTGTTTGTAATTTTTCCCTCTGATATTTATTATTTTGTTCCATCCAGCGGTATGTTAAGCGTTGATGTTGAAAACGCAGATTAGGAAATTGCTGATCTGATGAAAACGAGTGGTATTGCTGTGAACGGGACAAAACAGGGCTAGATAATTCTTCTATTGGTCACGAACTGGTATGGTCAGAGTTTTTCTTCTTAAATTAATATATGGTCCGCCTTTTTTTTGGAAATTGGACTTATCAAAGGTACATTGGAAGCACAACCCCCCTCGTAGTAGTTCACAGGCCACGCGTCGCTTCCTTATTCATCGCAATCAAAGGAGACTTGATATTGCACCCTTGCGCCGGCTATGTAAAAGTCTATGCGTTAATGTTGCTAGTATACATGGATAAACGTGAACTATTTTTTTCCACAGAAGTAGACCCTTGCAAAGATATAGTGGGGTTGACTTCATGTGATCATCTCATGCATGCTTGTTACACCTCAACTGGCGCCAGTGTTTCATCCAGAGGCTCTCACATTAATGCTTGGCCGAACCGGTGATACGATGGCGTGGCCACACTTTGTCAGCATATTCCCTCGGTTTATTTTTTATTTTTTATTTTTTATTTTTTTAAAAAAAAAATTTAATGCACATTTTGACCACAGTAGACACCAACGGTGGGCGGTGGACCAAATGGAACAGTTGGGTGGGGGGGGGAGGGGTCATATGTAAGCATACATGAGAAAATATCTAATTATGAATTAAATTTAGAAAAATATTATGGCCGGATGATGATACAGCTTCGAGGAAAAAGAAGCCCTTTTAAACAGTGACATTCTTTGGAATTCAAGCTTGTTCGTTAGTGCAGAACAAGGGCCAAGGCAGAAAGGAAAACCGACGAAGAAGAAGAGGGGGAATACCGTGGTGTCGTTAAGCATAAAAATACTGCTTGGAATCAGTCTACGACGATTGTACAGTATTGTGGTCATGAGGTTATCACAAGAACACGGTTGGGTAACACTGACCACGCTGACCGGTGTTTCGCAGAACGCTGAGAGAAGAGGTCAAAAGGCCGATATTAACCGGCCTAAAGGCTTGCCTTTTTAGAGCATGGTAAAAAAAAGAAGAAATAATTAGATCCAGCAGAGTATACGCGTATACCTACATCATATTGGAAGGCCATGAGTTGACCCTATTTTGGTGTAACTATGACCAAACCCCCGCATTTTACGCCACTCATGACTTCAAACTCCCTCTTTGTAGATCCATTGGTACTTTGACTGGCATATTTTATAACTGTAAACAACACCAGAAACCCGCTTAATTCAGCTAGGCATGATAATGACAATGACCAACGAAGCTCTTCCCATTCTACGATACCCTATAAACCTGAACTTTTCTTTAGATATCGGTTGGGATTTAGGACGAAACCAAAGCAGCTGTCGAGGGAGGCGAAGAACACACTGGTTGGAAAAGTGACCAAGGAATAGTAAGTTATGTGTTCATACGGCTGTCCTCCAATCAGGTTTATCCGTTTATCATATGATATAAACAAATATTGCTTTTACATTATGACTCTTTCCTTCACTGGTACACCGACCATTTATTTCCAGATTGTGTATTTTATTTTTTTAATTGCTATCTTGAGTAGGAGGTGCATCCTTTTGATGCAGGTCTTTGTCGGTGGGTCAACGTAGTCATTGTCAATCTCTAAATATTGGCGGGTGTTTTTCAGATTTTCATTTTGCGAAATGGCGGTACAAACTGTGTGGCAATAGATGGTTGTATCCCGAGGCTATGTTTCCCCTTACTACCAACGTAGAGGATGTGTAGCCTCCGTACGTATGAAAAAATAATAGAGCTGAATTACTATGATAAAGTAAACCAATAGGATAGACGGACTGCATTAGCGCACCTCTGTTATGCGTATGTACATTTCCGAAATCGAAAAGAAGTTGTGGGTAATCGCGTCGTAGTACACGGGTCGTGATGAAATACTATCCTCAACTTTGGCCCTGGCCTGTGAATATGTTCACACTTTCCATTATTTCATCGTAAAGGCATACTTTAATTAGTTGACATACAAACAATTGCACTACATTGATAGCACCCAACCGGCCATTCAATATTTAGAGCATTACCTCATTATGATGCATGCGAGTGTGGGGAGAAGTAAGGGCGAGTGACAATGATGACAAGTCCCATGGACGGTGCATAACAGTGATCCCTCCCCAACACTGCAGCGTATCCTTTCTGCATGCCATAAGAACAACAGCTGTGATCTGGTCCTTTTCCTCTGTCTCGCCTATTTGTCGTGGCAGATGTTGTTCAAGAACAAAAATAGTAGCCTTTGGGGGTTCCCCAAAATAATGGGAATTTACTAACTTGTACGAGTCAAGGGTGGGAAAGCCTTGCAGCCACCGACCAGTTCACTGACTCACCACCCTCGATTGAGTTGGGTTACATTCTCTGTTCCGCAAACCTTTACGAAAGTCATTGAAAATGGGGACGGTTATGAGCTATGGTCGAAGTGAATATACGTCTACTCTTCCTTTGAGCGGGAGGCGGGTTCTGTTGGGAAGTGAAAGGTGTGGGTATCATCTTCATACCATTCAACTCCTCATAATTCACTTTCCACTTCGGCAATATTTTTCAACAAAAGGTAAACAACCGTTATATGGGAGTTTTTTTTACCAACTTGTTGACGTCAAACCTTCCAAAATAGCGAAACTGGCAAAAAAACAGAAATGACTAGACTCAAGAGTCCGTAATATCCCTAGGATATTGTAAAAAAAAACACTTCACCTCCAACCAGCCAAAGATATTACAATACCTCGTCAATATAAAGTCTGCCAGAAGTAATAAATAGTTATGCAAGAAAGGCCTCGCGATGAAAAGTGGAAATGGAGAAAATTTATTGCTTAAGCTTGAAAAACCCAAGGACAATTACAAATTTAACAACGGAAAACCAAGGACAAGAAGCAGTAGAGATCGTATGAATTACAATCCTCGGCACATTGCTCCTATGTAACGAGGACTACTTTTTTCTGGACCAACGACCAAGCCTGAGATGAAACCAGGTGGTAAAAATACAAGGGAGAGGAAAGGCACGGTAAGCCACCTTAAATATATGGACATGCAAATAGTATATGTAGTAGTACTTAAACTAGGCACCAACAACGAGGGGATGGGCATGGCAAATACTTGATGCAGAGTCATGAACCGGAAAACCCTGCATCTGCAGGGAAGTCTCAGGATCCAAGGATTTCAAACCCAGAACCTTAGTGGAGAAGGTAAAGGAACTCATAAACAACAACATGAAGGTTAAAGTGCAACAGCTCCGAAGGAAAAGGAAGGGAGTTGTGAGACAAGGAAAAAAAAAGGGGGGGTGAGAAAATCGGGAAGGCGGATCACATTTTAGAAAACCCAGGTAACCCAGTTGAAAGACGTACGCTGGAAGCGAACCGTCACCACTCCCTCTTGGACGTCAACATTACGTTTCTCCAATTCAACGCCCTTGGGCGTATTAAGAGCATGCTCAAAAATACCGTGCTTGGTCTCGGCGCACACTACAAATTGGCTGTCCTTTATACCCCAACC
>JAOPJG010000059.1:0-51613 GCA_027478255.1 Dispira simplex | reverse complement strand
TAATATGCCTGACCTGTACGTTCATGCCTACCCTGCATTTCGATGCCTATTCATGGGTACACGATGGGACTACCCAGGACAACAATATTGGGATCTACCCTTCTTCAATGGTCTAGGAGTACTACCACCATTTGGAGTAGTGCCTCCTGGCACTACATTGATGTTCTTAGTGGATGATTGTGATCATCAGTGGTTTCATCAATTATGGTGGCCAGTATATTGTAGTTACGATTATACAGGTCTTCACAATCCAAAGTCCAAAATGCGCGCATACGATGGAGGAGGTCCTCTGGGCAATAATTCAGTGGCACTACTCCCTCCATGGGATAATCTGGGAATATTTCAACGTGGAGTGCATCCAAATGGGATTCATCCCAATTACTCCCACGTGGGAATGAATGAGGAGCTTCTTGTCTCCCTCTACTTCTCCTTGTACAGCCCTATGCAAGTCAACGGCTACAACGCAGTGGAGCAGTGTCAGATGATTGTTCTGCCGCTGAAACATCTGGCTGATATGGAATCATGACTTTGGCCCTGGGGTATCACTGCCCATTGTTGGCCTCATTAGCCATTTATTGACCTTCTTTAAATCTAAAAAAGAACTCAACAAGTAGTGCAGCAAAATATACCTTTCGAAAAGAAAAAACAGGTCTTTTTGAAGCAAATGAAAAATAATAGAATAAATACAACTCAATAATTATAAATGATATAAGAATTAAGGAGAAGTGCAACCAGCCTATGTTTTATATTACCAACTGAGGCAGGAGATGAGAGAAAGGAAAGAATGATGTGTGTGTTGGAAATTTAGACTTTTGCCTGAGAAATGTAAGCATTAGTTGCATATATGCCGTGGATCAGAAAGAGAAAGTGGATTTAGGTTGACCACTAGAAAGGCAGGCTATTGGAGTATCTCTGTCTTTGAACGTCATCCTTCAGTAGGAAATCTCACTTATGGTGTCATCCTTGTGAGTGCAATTTGCAACCAAGCCAGACCAAAGTGACAAAGTAGTTCTTACCGAAACACAGCAATGGTCCAAGTCCACCAGAGTTGATTGGCCAGAGGCAAAGCCATCCATCTGTCAGTGCCAATTTCGAAAGCAGAATGGCAGCCTGTCTAGCCAATAGAAACACACCTCTGTTCACAAGCCTAAACGTGCAAAAAAAGTATATCTATTCCTCCACAGCGGGAGTTTATAGTGCACATGCCGAGCATGCTGCATTCTGTGGTGCTTTGAATATGAAACCGAATTTCCCACTCACAAAAATGAGGAATGTATATTTGCTTTACGAGATTTCTTCTTCTTTTCTGAGAAAACGAAGGCAACAGCGAGTGATGGAAAAGAATAAACACTGTACCCGAATTAAGTGAGATGAATAAATGACAAAATAATATGTTAGGGACAAAAGTCATGTAAACATCCAGGCACTGGTAGATGGTGAATAAAATAGAAAAATGTAATAGATTTTATGGTAAAGTTAAATGCCACATAGATGCCCTTAATCATGAAATCGTAAGTACAGGATCGTCTTAATATGAAGTGTTCTGATAAGCATATATTCCTTTTTTTCCAGAGATCACACAAATCCACAAACACAACTACCCCTCACTTTGGTATTCAACCTTCACAAATTGTCATTATACTAGCAGAATGAATCTCTCAGTCACTCAATAATGAACTAAAGGAAACCCATAAGGCCAACACCCCAGTAATATGTTAACTTGTTCTTACAGGACCGAACAGGACTCCTATTTGTGCAGTCCAACAACACACATCCTTCTTGTGACCATCTCTTGGGTAACATCTAACCATTATTGTCCCCCCTCCTTTCCTTCTGATCTAACTTTCATTCATCAGGTGAAAAGTACCCACGCTAAAAATAATTGTGCTACTCCAGTACAATCCTTCCACGGAAGATGCCCTATATGGGGATTTGCCTGTCATCCGAGCTCCTCGTAGTGGAATAATGATAATAAATGCTTCCCTAGGGATGTATCATATGCAAACAAGAAATAGACAAGGAGAACATTGCATGGCAGGGGCACTAGATGGCAACGGGTGGTAGTAAAGAGCCAAACACAAAGTTTTCAAGGTCCTGACAGGAATGACTTAACAACCGAATATCAATACATCCAAAGTGAGTCATAGCTTCCCAATAAGTACTTGTGTAGATCCCCCGCCATCCTTCGGTTCAATGGGTAAAGAGAGATGATATTGTAACCATTGCATATTAGGGGAAGAAAAGGTAATTACAGCTGTCGGGTGCCTCTAACGTTGGTCAGCACGTACTCTGTCTGCTGGTTAGGGTGAACTGGCTGTTTCACACTTCAAATGGTGTGAGGACAGATTAAGACGCTCCTGTTCGTTAGCAAGTGAATGAATTCCTCATGAAGTTATGGACACATTAAGGTTGACTACTCTTTGGCTTCATATAACCATCGAATGACTTAATATTAACCAAGAATAAAGGAAATATATGCCAGACATGACAACAAACCCTTTACAATGAAAATTATGTTTTGTGAATGAGGAAAATATTTTATTAGCCTCATCTTCCTCTTAGTACATGAGCTAACGTATGCCTTATCCTCCATTCTTCATCTTCTTTTTGCCTTGATTCTTAGCCCTCCCACCCTCACTGCATACCACATGCCTAATTCTCCTTTCACTTTTGCTTCCTATCTATTTTTCCCCAATGCGCTTTAGCATACTCCCTAAAACGGTTATCCAATCGTGATGCGATTAATATGCAATGTATGTCACTGATTATGTTATTCTGCCGTGGTGTTGATGCTTTAGCACTAGTCACAGCAATGAAGAACGAAGAACTGCACACTCACTACAATCCGCAGCAACCGATGTTATTATTATGTAGATAAATAATTATTTCGCATAGGGTGAGACAACCATTCCAAAGCTTAAGTCAACTGACTAAGAGACTATCCCATCATACGTCACCCCACCTCTTCGCTTGCCCTTATATAAGAAGAGCATATTACCATTCAAACACTCCTTCGTTTTCTTACAATATAGTAACCCTATTCTGTTCACGTTCTGTTGTTTCTTTTATTCATTCCGAAACTTGCATAATTTTTTACAGCTTTCCTCTTCAACACCCTGAAGTTCAACAATTCTTTTTCACTCAAATCAACGGTCGTATAAAGTTGCCAACGAAATGTCTAGGGACAACAAGAGTTATAAAATCGGCGATACAATCCCTTCGAGGCAAGAAAATCCGAAGCAGTACGGACTAGACAACCCACGCCTAGCAAGACGTGGTCGTGGTAATAAGTGTAGGCGTAGACGTAGCTCCAGTGCCGCTCCTAGTCCTGATCCTAGTCCTAGCCGAATCTGTGGTTCACCAATTACAGGTGCCACTGATTTTTCCCAAGAACATATGGACGCACTCCACGTGGTGCCTGTCTTGAACTGCCCCATGGAGGAAGTAGTACCTCTAAACCACTGTCCGGACGACCTCTTCCATCGTATTCGCGCATTTTGGGCGTTGGACCGTGAGGACCTGTATAATCGTAACTATGATTTATTGACCACCGCAATCGCTGAAGCGGCTGATGTCCACAATCGTTCACTTACTGCTAGAATTGATTTAGGGTTGCTTGCGTGTATGGAAGCAATGATGAGTCTAGTAGAACACTATATTAGAGCAGATTTGTTCGAGTGCGATTCAAACTTTGATGATGATGAGTCGAAAATTGTCACGACTAATTGTATGGACATTCTTTGCAACAAGTTTTTATTGAATTTTACACAGTTGTGTGGCCAGAAGTATCCCACTTGGGACTACTGTCCAGTGAGTTGGGATACCCAAGTTCTATCTGAGAGATACAATTTCACCGTACGTCCTGATAGAGTGATCCTTCATGCCCAGAGTAAACGACAAAGGACCCCTTTTGCGTGGGTCACCATAAACCCAGATTATTTGGCACCTACCTCAGAAGAATACGAATCTATCTTTCCCCAGATAGCTGCCCAAACCATCGCAATGGTCAGGCATCAACCCCATGAGGTATTTGGACTCGAATTCTCCCACCATTATGTAACTTTCTGGCGTGCGCTTATCCCCGAAAATTATCTGGAACTCGTAAAGGTTTCCGGTGGCCTGCCTCCGGATATGATTCTCAAGATGAAACGTAGCACTGTTCTTGATCTTGAACTACTAGATGGCCGTCGTGAGTTTTCCCGTGCGTTCCTATCTCTCCTAATGTACTGGAACAAGCAGGTTAAACTCAGTGAATAGTTGTTATTAACTTGGCCGTAATACGTTCATGTGCAAATATACCCCCTTCACACTAGGGGTATGTTATTCTAGCCAATATGGTGTTTATATAGTTTCAGCTGTTTAGGAAAGATGTTTTTCTACAATATAAAAATTAGTCACTTCTGTCACATTTCAATATCATTGATATTTTTTACATACACATATAATCAATGCAGGAAAGTGAAAGACTGTACATGTGCCCTAAAATGAAGAAGAACCTCAGCTTCCGAATAGAAACCAGATAACGTGCCCAAAGATGGCGATGGTCAACCTCCTACCAGCATAGAGAAGCTTGATGAAAATAAGCCGGAATACCCTTACAATGGGTAACCCATAGTCTTAGTGATTTTCCTGACTTATACCTCGTCAATAGCCAAAGGACCCTCTGCCTTCGCCGCGTTGTGGCTTGTATTGCATCTATCGTATTACGTGGGTTTGTTATTCTCTGACGCCTATACATAAGAGCCAGCAGTCCCTAACTTATAGCCTCCCTGAGATTAAGAAACATACTTGTTTGTAATGATTGATTGGGAGTTCTTAATCTTAACTACTGGAACAGGAGCTGGAGATTGCATCTTCCAATGAGAACGACCAGCTCCCTCAAGATGAACCTGATTTGATGACCACAAGTCAGGGCATCCCGAATGATGATGTAACCTCTTTGCAGGGTCCTCCCTTGTGCTCCCAACATGGAGCCAATGGATGAACGTATATCTCCATGAAAATTGTTTTCATTTCAATGTCAAAGTGCGCTTTTTTTATGATTTTATTACATCATTTCTATGTTATATAAGGAGACCTGGTCATGGAAACTCAAGTCCCTCATGAATAAAAAACATGCTTTTTTAACTAAAAGATTTGTTTACCTACTCGTAGATCACTATTGTTTTATTTGAGTGCCTCCTCGCACTAGTGACCTGAATCCTATTACAGTGGAAAGGTACATGCTAACTTATTTTATAGCTCATATTTGTCGCTAACTATATTTACAGTGGTTTAGAGCAGATCCATACCAGAATTTGAAAATACAATGTTGAGGAACACGCAGTCCGGACTAATTTTTTTATTGCAAAGTTGGAATGTGCCGGAATCGTTTATACACTTCTGCCATGATGTCAATGGTATGAAATCTGGACTGGTCAGGTGATCGACCTTGTCAAATGCCCATAGTTGACACAAAGTGGTTGTTAAGTACGTCATGGCACTCTTTTCCTTTTGTTCATGGTTTCCCTTGTTTAGCTAGGTTTCGTTGGCATTCTTCTTATTACTTTCAGAAGGTTTTTTTTCCATACCATTTTTATATTCTTTCGGGTCGACGATTTAACTCATCCACCATGGCACCAACGGTTACTTCCAATGTGAAAGTGACTCCACATCTCGAAATTCAGCGACTGTGTAATAGTTTGACTGGAATTGTACAGCAGGTGAACGACATTGCTAGCACAGAAGCGTCCGCGTCTAAACTTTCAGAGGTAAGGTGAACGGTAAAATACTAGCCCAGCTGGAAGGCTGTTGCTCTGGCCATACCCTCGTTACAAACGAACAGCGTGTAACGACCTTTGCTTAACTGGTGGGAATTGCACTCACACCTATATCTGTATGTATGTATCGCCTACTGGTGGCCTTCATTACTGGATATTACTCCTGATTACGTTTTTCTTTTGTAATGTAGGATGCTTTTAGTCACATTCAACCTCTGCTCCAGCAAGGCAGTTTGCTCTTTCTGAAACTGCGCGAGTTCCACCGGTTAGCGAATATCGGACAACAAGAACTGCGAAAAACGATCCAAGACACCAAACTAGAAATGGACCGTCGGGGTCAACATCTCCAAAACTTACTCTACGAACAAGCCCATATCAGGGAAGAAATCAAAAACTGCCACCACGTCAACCGTTACACTAGTATTGAACTACAGCCTGTAGAAGAATTCTATCAACGGGCCCCTGAGACTTTGCGTGGAAGTGGTGATGATAAAGAGGAAGGGCTAACCGATCACCAACTAACTCTGAATCGGTTGGCCTTTGAGAAAATGGAACGACACCGGTTGGAAGAGGAACGTAAAACCATTGTGGCCACCAAACAAACGCTCATTCAGGAAAATCAAAAGCATCATCGCAGTATTGTAACTCTCAGTGACCAAATTCAGGAGTTTATCAAGGTAAGTTTTGTTTACTCGGACACCACAAAGTCATTTGCCTTCCGTTTATTGTGTCGCTCTTTAGTTCATTTTTCAATGGGAAAACGCAATGGTGTTGGTGTTATTCTCTGGATTTCCATTGGCATGTGGTCGTTCACTGCTAGAGGATGTATACAAATCCTACAAATTATATCTTGGTTACTAACTCTTATAATTGGGCATTTGGCCATACTTCTCCACTTTCCGTCTCATCTTGTTTACCAGGCGTCTTTGGAGGTGAAAAAGGTAATAGAATCAGTGGATCAAGATAACATGGTGTCTACGGATTCATAAAGACCTGCCAATGTGCACGTGTTGTCTATTCAGAAATCAAGTCCAATATGTACAAACCTGAAAAACCAATGTCCAGATGCACCAAATGGGTAGTTTTTTTCCACTATGTAGAGAAAAATCCGCCAGCGTTGAGTGGGTCTCACGAAATCCTATTGGTTAAATTTGTAACTGGTACATTTTTGCTCCAAATCTCTATATAGTTGAAAAAAATCACCCAAATGTCAATTGTATACTTGTTATCTTCATTTTATGATCCCGCCCAATAAACTGATGTACGCTGTACAATAAAACGATCCAGACCAGACGGATTGGTAGACAGGTCCACTCACCCGGGCTGGTTAATGAACCGAGTTCTACCTTTTGGGAGGATACATTTTTTCCAGCCCTATAGTATTCTGTAGCACAGATGTACCACCATTAAAACCACAAGAACTACTCATAAATAATACACCGGTCTAGTAATTGTTTTGTCGATCAAGGGCCCAAATAACCGGGCTTGAAAATTGGGGTCCCATTCCAGCAAGATTACTGAAAATATACCCGAGTACATAAGATCACCGAGTCCTGGGAGAAAATAAGAAGTGGTTTATAGACAATAATACAGTCCACAACAGAAGATAAAAAAACAACGGCAAAAAAAGTGTTCACTCTGATGTTATCCACAACCCACTGGGGAGGTATTCCAAATAGTAAGAAGTTATAATAGACCATGAGTTGGCGTAACAGGACAATAGGGTTCATCTGGTTGACTCTGATGATGCTCCAGGCAACGATGATAAACAATGATAATAAGCATAATGATGGGGGGGGGTAACTAAAACCTAAGATACGGAGTAAAAGAGATGGTCGGTATAATAACCATGGCGAATGAGATCACAAAATAAAACGTACTATATCAACGTGTGAATACGAAACAAGAAGAACCCTTCAATGTTGGTCATGTAATTCATACCTTCACACAAAGATAGTGTAAACCCCGGAAAAACTGGGCAACGTCATGACAAACCAGGTAGAAAATACCCCTCAAATGCCCCGAAATTCTACACACGTCGACACTGCACATCTTGGGTAGAAAAACGACAAAGGCCATCTAGTTTAAAGGATTAGCGCGGTGCCATTTACCGACTCCAATTAAGCCATGACGTGCGTTTGTTAGGAGTTGTGTTGGTAAGCTGGGTCCGTCCACCGTTACCTCGCATCGTGGGAGTACTAGGTAAACTGTCCAATTCGTCTTCCCCGATCAAAGTAGCCGACCCTCCACCACCACCCCGCAGAGGTTTGGCGATCCGTCCAAAACCAAAGGCGCCCATCATACCCATGGGTTGGGCCGGTTTAGGGTTACGTGACTGCCCCAATTTGTCCTTGAGCACCTGTAACTGAGCTTCGTATTTCTGACGTTGGGTAGCCATCTTTTCCTGGGTATCCAATAATAAAGATTCCAGACTTTCGATCCGTTCGTTCCGTGCTGCTAATTTCCGATCGGCCATGGCGCACTCCTTTTTAAGGTTGGTGTTTTGGTCCACCAATTCCTTTTGGATGGACATGAGTTGGGCGATATTCTTTTCTAAAATGGCCGTTTTTTGCTGTTGAACTGAATGTATACTCTTGCGACGCAATATGTTGTTCTCGTCCCGGGTTTCATCCAAGGCCACTTCCAGTTCGATAATCTTTTCGCACCGGATCTGCAGGTCCCGCATCATGGCTTTACGCATCACGTCGAACTCTTTCAGTTTGTTCATCATGGACTTTTTCAATACCTCAATATCCCGTTCCCGCTGGGCCAAATTGGCAGCGTCAGGGGGTAAGTCTTGGGTGGAAACACGATGGGTACGGAGGTCGGTCACCTTGGCCTTGAGTTCCTGAATGACCTGTTTCAATTCCACGATGGAGGCCTGGAGCGTGCTGTTTTCTTGGGCTTTAAGATCACGGTCCGTCCGGGCGGCCTCCAGTTCCCGGGCCAGTTGATCCCGCTTGGAACTATACTGAGCTTCGAGCCGGTTCTTCAGTTCCTGGATGGTTTCAGCAATATCAAAATCGGCGGTGGCCTCTTCCTCGGCGATGGTGCGATCCAAAAGTTCTTCGTATTCGAGTTCTAATCCGGTAAACCGGGACTCAAGGTCGGTACATTTCTGAGATAGGGTTTGATTTTCCGTCCGTAATCTATCAATCACCTGTTGTAACTCACCCAACTCGGTGGACTTGTTGGCCAGTTGCGTCTGTAGGACAGTGGGATCCGTCAAACCTGATTCATCGGCTACCCCGTTGGTAGCGGGATTTACCGAGAGGGAAGCCAAGGCCTCGTGCAGTTGTCCATCCTCCTTGCTTAATACTCCCGAGGGATCAATCTCCGCCATCATTTTGGCCATCCGTTCCTGCTTGAGTCGTTGCTTGTCCGGAACACCATCCCCTGCTGCCTGGGACTGATGTAACTCGACGAGTTGGCGCTTGAGCTCTTCGATCTTCTTCGTCAGCTCAGAGTTGGAAAGTTTGTAACTCTCCAGGGTGATCTGGGCTTCTTTGTAGGCATGGTTAGAACGGTCCAGCTCAATGCGTACCTGTTGGAAGTTTTGGTTTATCTCCTTGTTCTCAATGGACAGGGCGGTGCTTTCCTCTTTGAAAAAATTAATCTCGTCCATGGTTTGTTCCATTTGCTTGAGAATGTGGGCCAACTCGGACTCCTTTTCGGCCAATTGGTCCGTCAATTCGTTTTCACGCTTCAAAAATTCCTCCCGTTCGTCATCGGCCAAATTGGCGGCCGGCGTCATGGGCCGGAATTCATCCGAAACGAGGCTATCCAGGTTGGCAGGGGTCACCGCTCGACTGTTACGCGCAAATATGGAAGGTGACGTGGGGGTGGATGGGACCAGCGTCATGGAACCCGTGGTTGTCGATGAAGGAGTAGGTGAGGTCGGCGGTACACTGGGAGTGGTACTCAGAGGAGGACCCAGTGCTTTCCCACCACTGATCTTGGCCAGCGAGGCATACTCCTCAGGCGGAACAGTGCCACCTGACCGCCATATCTTGACTTCGCCTTCCAACGCGCCAACATACGCTTGGAACGTGACTTCGCGGGTTTTGGCGGCTTTGAGTAGTTTTTTGAGTTCGGCGGGACTAAGATCCTGGTTGACCTTGGCCTTATTCTTAATGGTTTTAGCACGCATACCAAACCGTAGCGTACCCACTGTTTCTGCGTCATTGTAGGACGAAGGAGAACAGTTGATGATAAGCGTAGTGCGGGAATTACCACCCAGTGATTCCTGAAGGATACGTGTCAATTTACTATCACGGTAGGGAATATGACTGGACTTACCGTCGGTCAGGGCGTTGATGACCATGCCCAGGGCTGACAGGGACTTGTTAATCTTTTTGGCCTCCTCGAGGGTCTGTCCCGAGGCTCCAGTTTTCCCCACTTTCTCGGACCCGGCCAAATCCACCAGGTAGAGCCGACCCACCTTGACTTTTCCGTCTCCTAAATTCTTTTGGGTGATGGTAATGACGAAGATGGAGTGACTACGGGAACTTTCAGCATTCATATTGGTGTAGGCAACGACCCGGGAGTCTCCGCCCTGCTTCATCACCTGGTATACCTCCTCAATGGAGCTCACGTACACTTCGCACAGGCCCTTGACGTATACCCCGCGCGATTTTTCCTCGTGGATGGGTAAATTATCGTTTTGCGGGTTCAACAAGTCACGGATTTTTTCCATGTAAATTTCCATATAGGATACTTTGACAGTGTATTCCATAGTGGGCGGAGAGTCCACAATGGAGGCGAAGATGGTTTCTACAATACGGGGGATAATACCCTTTAAATTATTGTTGTCGATATCGGCCCCCATCATGGTAAACGTTTTCCCGGAACCGGTTTGACCGTAAGCAAACACCGTACCGTTGTACCCGTTAAACAGGTCTTCCACGGTAGACCGAATGGAATAGCTGAAGAGTTCCTCCTGGGTGGTTCCCATCCCGAAAATCCGGTCAAAGGTGAAGGCTCCTTGGAATTCTTTGGCGTTGACCTTGACCGACTCGCCGTTCTCGTCGATTTCGATAATTGGAACCCCGCCATTGCGGTTTTCAATGGAATTTTGCGGTCGAAACCGGCAAATAACTTTGATATTGTTAGACATACCAACTACGTCTTTGTAGTGACCCAACTCGTCACTCTTTACAACAAAAAGGAACCAAGTCCTGAGAAAAAAAATAGAGTGTACCTAGCAGATGACGTCCCCGACAACAAGAAAACGATTGGAAGAATACAAGTGTGTATGGATTTCAACTTTAGGTCATACACTTTTGAGTAAAAAAATGTAGGGAATATCACAATTCGTCAGTGGAATACGTAGTAAGGGGAATAGGTTAGGAGGGTCAAAGAATTGAATGGGGTCAGTCTATCAAAAGTAGTTACAGAATGACCCACAAGGAAAAAAAAGATACTGTATACGGGTTTTGGAAGACCTTTCTCTAAAAGCAGGTGAAACAGTAACAACAACAATAACAACCAAGTGAGTAAACGATACTCTCTATTAGTTCCTCCACCAGCACCAGGGACCACGTTTTTAAAAAGGTGAAAGAAGACGAAGAAAAAATTACAAAGATTCTACAAGTTACAAGAATTAAGTTAAAAAGGGTGAAGGAATTGGTGGGAATTACAAGTTGGGGAAACCAAGACAAGTATTGGGTCGAATAAAAGCATTAGCGGTTCATGATGGACTCCTAATTATATATTGCAGAGTGTGGAGCAGCTGCTGGGAAGGACGAGTCAAAAGTGTCGCTCTCACCGGGGTACTGTGACATGTAGTGGGAAAGTCCGGGATGTACTCATTAGAGATGGGAAGCACTGTGGTTAAGGCCAGGTCTTGCTGGTGACTAGGGTTTTGGTGCATGCATTACATACATAGAAAAGGGGGAAGGAAAGAAGAAAACCTTTATAACGGTATTTAAGTCCTGAGCAGCCTTCATCTTCTTTCTTTTGAACAAAAAAATAGCAGTATTTCGCCACTTGGGATAACTCCCTTTCAGTATGAGACTGTCCCATTCGAATCCTAGTCCCGTATGGCCACCGAAACAGTGCCGCTAAATTCCTCTATCTGATTGGACAGTAGTTGGGCCTGCTCCAACTATACACAAAGTCTATTGCGCTTAAAAAAAGTAAACAACCCCTTACCAGAATAGTGTCGCACTAGTTTGGCAGACCAAGTTCCTACAACAACAACAATAATAATGAGAAAAACAGCCATATATCTTGGAGTCTTTACTCACCTTGATCGCCGTTGTCGTTATTCAGACGTTTTCCTTATTTTATTTTATTTTTTTTCTTAATTTCCATTGTCTTGTTATTTTGCCTACCCTTTGTGTAATTGGGTAGCTTGCTACGGTGACACTGTTGAACCTAACTCATCTTCCCACTTCACATCGCGGTTACTCCCACCTCCATTACGGTGACTATCCCTACTAATACTTTACCAGTTGACTTAATCTCAGTTCCCATGTTGCAGTCTCAGCATATGGCGGACGAGTCAGTCGTCCATGCGACACCCCCCATGTCGGCCATCCTACCCAGCCAGGAAAATACCCGCCCGGTCACACCACCGGCTCCGGAAACACGACTAATCATCACCCGCATGATACTTAACAACTTTAAATCCTACGCTGGTCAGCAAATCGTTGGCCCCTTTCACAAGTCCTTTTCAGCGGTGGTTGGTCCCAACGGTTCAGGAAAATCTAATGTTATCGATGCCCTACTGTTCGTGTTTGGCTACCGTGCCAACAAGATGCGGCAGGGTAAACTGTCGGAGTTGATCCACTCTTCCCAAAACCACCAAAATTTGGCCAGTTGCTCGGTGGAGATTCACTTTTGTGAAATTCGGGATCTACCAGATCCTGAAGCCTACGAGATCATCCCTCTTTCGGAGTTGGTTATCTCCCGCACGGCGTTGCGCAACAATTCCAGCAAATACTATATGAACGGACATATCAGTTCATTTACCCAAGTTACGACCCTTTTGCGTGAAAAGGGGGTGGATCTGGACCATAAACGGTTTTTGATCCTGCAGGGTGAGGTGGAATCCATTTCTCAGATGAAACCCAAGGCCCATAATGAGCACGAAGAAGGACTGCTTGAGTACCTTGAGGACATTATTGGTACTTCCAAGTACAAGGAACCGATCAACGAGTCCGGCAAGGCCCTGGACAGGTTTACCGACGAGCAGACGGAAAAGCTAGGGCGGATGAAAATTGCCGAACGGGAACGTAACGGTTTGTTGGGTAAAAAACAGGAAGCCGAGGAATACCTGGCCGCCGAGAACCGACTAACCCTGCAAAAGTCCCTACTTTTCCAGCGCCGGTTGTTTGACGCCTCCAACTTGGCCGCCCAAGCCGAAGTGAAGTATAGTTCCCTCAAATCGACGTTGGAATCCGAGTTGGAAAAGTTTTCGGCTCACAAACAAGAGATCCGTGCGATGGAGGACCAGTACAAATTAGTCGTCAAGGAGTACGAAACCATTGGTAAACGGGCCAGTGAAGCCACCAAGGAACTTAGCCGTTTCGAACGGGAGGATGTGCAGTTGCAAGAAAACCGGAAATTCGTCAAAAATAAGTTAAAAAAGTTGGAAAAGACCTTGCAAAAGGACCGATTAACCCTTTCTGAACTGGAATCCACTCTCACCCATTCCGAAGCGGACAAAGGGCGGGCCCAAGAGGAGATCAAACAGTTGGAACGTCAACTGGAGGCTGAGGAAACGGAACTCAGTAACGTGGTGGAGAGTCTCAAGGACAAAACGGAGGTTTTTTCCCAACAAATCGAGCAGCATCAGAACGAACTGGCTCCGTGGGTGGAAAAGACTAATGCCGAACAGTCGAAGTTGGATATCGCCCAGGCGGAGTATCGGTTATTGGAAGATAAATCCCAGGCTACGGCCAAACAATTGGAGCAGGTGCAGAAGGAAGTAATAGAGTTAGAAAATCTCAAAGAGTTGAAACAGGGCCAGTGGAAGACTCAGAAAACCCAACTCAAGCAGGCCACCAAGAAACTCAAGGAATTACAGGCGGCCCTGGCCCTCAGCGACGAACAGGCTGCCGGATTCCGAGCGGACATGGCCAAAGCACGACAAAAATTCGAAGAGGCCAATACTAATTTGGAAACCTTCCAGTCCCATAACAAAGTCCTTCAGGCGTTACTCCGGATGAAGGAAACCGGTCGTATTGAAGGGATCAACCACCGTTTGGGCAACCTGGGTGTTATTGATGATCGGTACGACGTGGCCATTTCCACCGCCTGTCCCAGTTTGGACAACCTCGTGGTAGACGATGTAGCCTCAGCCCAAAAGTGTATCGAGTACCTTCGCAAAAACAGCCTGGGACGGGCCGTGTTTATCGTTCTGAATCAACTGTCAGCTAAGCCCACTTCACCCCCGGAGACCCCGGAGGGTGTGCCGCGTTTGTTCGACCTAGTGAAACCTCAACATCCCAAATATCGCGCTGCGTTCTATCACGTCTTGCGGGACACCCTAGTGGCCAAGGACTTGGACCAGGCCAATCGTATCGCCTTTGGAAACAAATCCCGACGCTGGCGGGTGGTCACCCTTCAGGGCCAACTCATCGAAGCTAGCGGAGCCATGTCCGGTGGTGGTAATCGGGTTGCCCGTGGGCTCATGTCTTCCACGTTTGTTGACCACGATGTTACTCCCGAAATGGTACAAGGTTTTCTTAAACAGTGCAAACACGCGGAAAAACAGTGGTCTGATTTCAGCCGTTTGCGGGAAGAAATGCAAATAGAATCGCAGATGGTGGAAAAGAACCTTCCCAGTTTGGAAACCGCCGAATCTAAATTACAAATGGAGATTGAAGCCCTCACCCAACAACAGGACACCCTCCGGCAACGTATTGGTGTATTGCAAGAAAGTGACCAGCCCGACGAACAAGACGTGGAACGCATGGCCAAACTACGTCAGGTCATCGAGGGCCACCGGGGTCAATTAGACACCCTCCAGGAAAAGCAACACGCCATCGAGGAGTCTATCAAACAGTTACAGGACAAGATCCTGAAAGTGGGCGGAGTGCAACTGCGATTACAAAAGGCCAAAGTGGAAAGTCTCAAACAGCGGATAGAAACGTTACAAGATCAACTAATCAAGTCAGATGTGGCATTAAAAAAGGCCGCCAAAGATCACGATAAGCTACAGTTGACCTTAGAACGACACGACCAGGAACAGCAAGATCTTAACGACCAGCTGGCCAAAGTAAACAACGAAATCGAGGCCAAAACCCTAGCCGCGGTACAAGTCAAGGAACGGTGCGACAAGGTTCGGGGCCAACTGGAAGACAAGAAAGATGCGGTGGAACAACTCAAGAGCGACCTAGACCAGAAAATGGACGAGTACAACACCATCCGGACCAGGGAAGTGGATCTGAAGCACACTGTAGACGAAGCCGAACGACAGCACGCCGATACTATCAAGAGTTGTAATTACTGGAAAGGGGAACTCTCCCGTCTTTCACTGCAAACAGTGGACGAAGTAGATGAGGAACATTCCCACGACGAGTTGGAAACCTACCGGGAAGAAACTCTGCGAGAAGTGGACGTGGTAGAAGCGTCAACCATGATTAAACAATTGGAGGCACAATTGGCCCGCGCCAAACCTAACCTGAGCGTACTGACGGAATTCCGGGAACGAGACCGTGAGTGCCAAGCGCGTATAGAGGAAATGAACGAAGTGACCATCCAAAGGGAACAAGCCAAACAACAATACGACGAACTGCGGAGAAAACGTCTAGAGGAGTTTATGGAAGGCTTTAACATCATTTCCTATAAACTTAAAGAAATGTACCAAATGATTACCCTGGGGGGTAACGCCGAGTTGGAACTGGTGGACAGTCTGGACCCCTTTTCCGAAGGTATCATTTTTAGCGTCATGCCGCCCAAAAAGAGTTGGCGTAATATTGCCAATTTGTCTGGTGGCGAAAAAACCCTGAGTTCGTTGGCGTTGGTTTTTGCTCTACACCACTACAAACCCACCCCGTTGTACGTCATGGACGAAATTGATGCGGCCCTAGATTTCCGGAACGTATCCATTGTGGCTAACTATATCAAAGATCGGACCAAAAACGGCCAGTTTATCATTATTAGTCTCCGCAATAACATGTTCGAATTGGCTGACCGGTTGGTGGGTATTTACAAAACCCATAACCAAACTAAATCCATTGCCATCAATCCCGGGGCTGCCGCGCAACGTAGTGGTACCATTACCGTAGGAAGTACTAGTCAAGCACCCTAGATGCCATCTGCTCTAGGGGCTTTTTTCGAGAGTGTTTACCTATTGCAAACGTGGTACATATCAGAAATAATTAAGTGTAAATGGCCGTTTTTATTATGAACGTGAATATTTTAATGCCATGCTTAGGATAAATAAGGTATTACAATGCGAAAACACCAGTGGCTTCCTTATTATACATACTTTTAGGAATAGGTCTTAAGTCATGGGTAGTGGAGTTCATGGTAGCTTGAAGGCCTTCACCAGGTGATCTGGTAAATAACGTACTGAAATGGTAAACATGGGTAATATAAGCCCTGGGTTCGTTCAGTATATAATGATAATGATCAGGGTGCCAACCCAGGGTAATATTAGCTGTAGGGTTATCCCAACTGCAGTGGTCTAAATAAATAGCAGGCTTTGCTCCCAGGAAACCGCAAATTTCAGGGTTAACCTTGAAAGTACTGCCACTCTTCACGCTAAAGAGTGCTGGAAGGGGAATGGTCTTTTCGCTTTTTTGTATACATAACTGCCACTAGTATTCCTCAAAATATAGGAGGTATCTGTATCATTTACAGCCAAGCACCAATACTTGGTCTCAATGGTAAATGTATACACGTGTCGCTGGTAACATGAGGGTAAACAATGAAGCCCTTGATTCTCTCCCACCTAGGGACTTTAGGAGAAATTGTGATGAAGGGTCCATAGCGTTCTACAAAACATGTGTTTATAGCGATGTGTACTACAAATAATCAGCTCTGTTTTCAAAGTTGTGCAGTGGTACACTTGTAGGAAAAATAGTTCTTTCTTTACTTACAACGTCTAAGAATGTATCATAGACCTTATCTAAACAGTGCTGATACTTTGGAAAACCACACAAATTATAAGAATATCTGCATAGTGCAGTCTAGATAAACAAAATGGGAAACAATTAATCAAGAGCATATGGTAGTAAATAAACATTAACGTGGTTACATGAAAAGGAAAAACTAATACAGCGAATGAGCCCCAAAAGAGTGGACATCTACTGACCCGTCTTCTGTTTCTCCATATGCTTCCGGGAAAATTTGGTGGACAGGAGAACCTTACGCTGTTTGATCAGTAGCTTCGGGTCCAAACCACGTCGAAGGGCGTTCTTACGGTCGTATTCGTCTACCACTTGGTCAAAGTTACGAACCGGTTGGTCTGGGAAACGTTCAGTCAAAGTCCGACCACTCTGCGCTTTACCACGGTGTTCCGTAGAAGTGGAGCGTGTCGATGAAATAGGTTCGGCCTTGGCCGCCTGAATCTCTTCTGACCGGTGCTGGTTTCGACGATCCAACCGATCCAAATGCTTTTGCAGCCATACTTTGTTCTCATCCAACCAAGGTCCTGGAATCTTGCGCCGTTGGATTCCACTTTTGGTATCCCGGTACGATCCAACCACTTTTTCAATTTGGGCCATCAGAGCTCGTTCGTCGCGCTTTACCAACTGATGGTCTTTGAGGTAAAACTCTTCAGTTTCTTTACTTACCAAGGTCAATGCCATGCCCACTTCCCCGGCTCGTCCGGTTCGGCCCACCCGGTGGATATAGTCCTCCACATTGTGGGGTACGTCCATGTTTACCACATGGGTTAGTCCAGGAATGTCCATACCTCGAGTGGCGATATCCGTCGCCACAACAATTTTCAAGTGGCCTAGGATAAAGTTTTTCAATGTTTCCTTGCGTTGGGCGTTAGTACAATCCGAGTTCAGCGGAGCGGCGGCATACCCGTTTTCGCACAGGTAGGTGGCCAGTTTGTTGCAACGTTCGATGGTGCGCGTGAACACCAGGATTTTACCATCACGAAGGGATACGTTACCACTGCGACGTAAAAAGTAGATTAAGAGGGCGAATTTGCGTTGTTTATGCACTTCGTAAACGAGCTGGGTGATAGTCCGTGGAATAGTCATTTTTTCGTTGAGATGGTGTAACTCGTGTACGGGAGCCACCCGTAATACGAAATTGTGTACTTCGGGTATGATGGTAGCCGACGTGACCACTGTTTGTAAACCTTGACGTTGGCGACCACGGTTTGGTCGGGGTAGAAGCTTCCAAAGTTCAAACACGTCGGGGAGGAATCCCAGACTGAACAGTCGATCGCATTCGTCCAGTACCAGGTATTGCAAACGGGAGACATCCAAACACGGTTGGACGAGTTCCATGTCACCGTTTGACTTGGATTGCAATCGTTCTCGGGAGAGTCGAACGTGACTCAGGATCCGACCCGGGGTACCTACTACCACGTCCACCGTAGGGTCCAACCGTTGTAACTGAAACTCAAAGGAACTCTCGTTGCTGAGAATTACTGAATTAACCCCTAACGCGCTACCGAATAAGTCAATATCCTCCCGGACCTGACTAGCCAAGTCGTAGGATGGTGTCAGTATCAGAGCCCGTGGAGAGGCCACCAAGGGCCGACTGAGAAAATTCGGGACTCTAGCAGTCAAGTTCGGATCACGTCCAGTATCTATTTCCGCTGGATCTGGGGTATTTTTGTTACGATAGATGGCATCAACGATGGGCAGACCGAACGCTGCAGTTTTTCCCTGACCAGTCCACGCCGAGGCCACTACGTTGTGACCCCGAAGGATAGTGGGAATCATCCGGTTTTGTACTGTGGTGGGAGCACACCAGGAGGTTTGTTCGCCAACTAGGTTTGCTACATCCTGTGTCAACCCGAGGGCACGGAACCGTTTGATGGTTAACTCAGGATCTCCTGGGGGTTCGGGTTCAAGAAAGTCCTCCGGAAGATTTTCAAGATTGCTCACTAATTTGGATGTTAGGCTTGTCCGTGTCGTGCCAGTGGTATGTAACCACGCATGGGAAGTCGTGGGTTTAACTCGGTGAATTGGTAATGTAAGCAAGAGTCGTGTCGAATGGGTGGTGGTCCGTAGAGTAATGGGGCGAGTCGAACATGTACTCGTTAAACCCCAGTATGCCAGAGGGAATGAGGGTCGTGGTATTGCTAACATAATATAAAGTAGTATATGTATAGTGTCAAATATAGAGAACGATGATTTTACCAACAATAAACTAAAATTCCATTGGTGGAGCACTGGTCGATTGAGATGCTGTTTTTCACCACTTTGCAAAAGGTTCAACTCTTTTTTTTATTTGAGGCTACCAGGATGACCTCGCTATCCACTGTGGTGTCGTGCTTCTATTTTTTCGTTTGTTGTTAAGACACTATCACGTGTCCACTATCTGCTAGTCATGGCCATGTCCTCATTCTCGTACCTTATCCACTTACCCTCACCTTTTCCCTCCTTCCGCGTTTTACTGAGTTCATCCTTATTATTTTTTTCCAACTTGACTGACGAGTGTTTTCATTCCTCTGTGTATCCCTGTGCTGTTACCATCGCCAGTTTTTTTTCTCATACGATTGGCAATTTCCCATTTTTTTTAATCGCTTCGACTCCGACCACCATACATGGCAACCGGTAAACCGACGAGCACGACTTCGTCGGGTCCTGCCCACGGCACTGGGGCTAATAGCACTGGTCAACGCCGTAATCCATACCCACAGCCGGTCCACCCTACGGCAGGAGGACAATACGCAGCCCAGCAGCAGGCCTCCTACCACACACAAGCTAGTTTTCAACAACACAGCCAATTTGGACAGTACCCCGCAACCGTCCATCCCGAGGCCAACGCGGTAGTATTGGTCACGGGGGGTTACGACCACTGCATAAAGTTTTGGGACGCCCAGCATGGCACATGTACCCGTACGTTACCATTTGCTGACAGTGTAAGTAAACTTGGTGTACGGTGTGCCCTTCTTGGTTAAGTTGAGTGGATACCATGAGGAGTGAGTGGATATGGAATTCCAAAACTAGGAATAATGAAATTGTTTATCTATCCAGAAAAACACACATACACAACGGCAAGCTAACATTTACTTCTGCATTGTGATATTCGGTACTCACGGGCTATTGCTTTTCGGGGGGATGTAGCACATTAATCGACTCAGTATATCGCCTGATAAACGATTTGTGGCTGCGGCGGGCAACCAAAGCGTTAAAATTTTCGAAGTTGCAGGACTCAACCAAAACCCGTGTTTGATATTGGAAACCCACAAACCGGGCGTCAACGTGATGACCGTGGAATTCCAGCGGGAGATGAAATGGATCGTAGTGGCCTGTGAAGACGGCATCATACGGATTTACGATTTCCCAAAGACTAACCACGTTCGCCGTAACTTGGAAAACAAGTGTTCCATTAACGACCTCAAGATTCATCCTGAACAGGATATGCTAATAACCGCTGATCAAAAAGGGTATCTCAAACTATGGAACCTACGGGATAACTCCATCGAATGCGCAATTGTAAGTAATATTGTTTATTTCCGCCCATGTCGAGGCGAGTTGCACCTCACTGGAAACAGCGGGAGGTTTTAATATCATCGTGTATTGCCTATACTATGTGGTTTAAAGTCGACATTATAAATCAATCAATCGTACTCACACTCAATATACTTGCTTTGTTGATGCACATTACTGATGACTAGACGCCTGAGGAAGACGTTCCTCTACGTTCGGTAGCTGTAGCAAGGGATTGTTCCTTATTGGTAGTAACGAATAACAAGGTAAGTGAATGTATCATTTAATTTAGTGGAGGGCTGGCCTGCTTTAGGCGGTAATCTATTGGCGATTCGTGGCAAACTCATATTCGGCCGATCAGTGCTGGAGGGAAAGTTGTGCATGGGTAATCAGATTAACCTTGTGAGAATGTTTGGGTAATATTATTTTGTATGGATATCAACCGGTAACCGCTGTATTTAGGGTCGCTGTTTTCTATACCGTTGGCCGGATCCTAGTAACAGGAGTAAGCTAGAACTGGTGATCCAATTCGATGCCCATAACAAGTACGCTCTCCGGTGTTGTTTGAGTCGCAATCTTCAGTATCTTGCCACGTCGTCGGCAGACCTATCGGCCAAGCTCTGGAAGTTGAATGGCACCAGTGTAGAACTGATGCATGTACTATTGGATCATGAAGGCTGGGTATGGGATATGGCATTTTCAGACGACTCGGAATATCTAGTGACTGGTAAGTATTGTAGGGATGGATACTCAGGGTTAACTAGTAGTGAAGGTTTGGTCGAGAAAATTCAACGCCATTGCTTGGACATGGAATTATTTTAAATGGTGAAAGTCGTGGTTGAATATAATAAGTGATGCGCCAGGCCAGTATCCTTCCTCCGTGATGTACTATTATCAATGCTGCAGTGCCAAACCAGGATAAACATGACCTGACAGAGAGCCGCTGAAGTAGGGGGGGAGTGAAAAAATGGCTATTTCACGTAAGTTTTGCCAAAGTGTCTTGAATATTAATGAATGCTTTGGTATGAAGGCGTGCTGAAATCGCACGATATTGGCTAATCTCAATGAATTCTTAGCGAGTTCCGACCAAAAACTGCGGGTGTGGAAAGTATCAAGCGGGGAACTCACACGCACCATCGAAGGCCACAGCAAAGCAATCGTGACGGTCGCCCTGAATGATTCCGTTGTACTTCTTAAATGATAGACTATCCAGATAAAAACATTGTCTAACATTACGAAGCAGACATCATAAACCCAGGCCCAATGGGTGCTATACGGAGCGAGTACATGCCAATGTATATTTACCTATTCGTACCGATATTAACTTTGCTTCGTGACAGCGAGCATTTCCATGGCACAGCTCGAGCCTAATTCGTATATTAAATTTATTGGTCAACCATTTCGGATATTATATCGTGTGAATGGCCCTTACGCCTTCCTCTATGGAAATTGCAAGGGTAACCGATAGATGTGAAATTGGTATCCAGGGTTTAAGGATTGGTGACTAAGTTGGCCAGTACGAGTACATTCCTGGGAATGATGAGTACTCATTAGCATTGCCTTTGAGACGGTATCTGGGAATAGGATGTCCAATCATAACTTATCACTAGAGTGAGCTAGATTCATAAATAATAATCAAGATAATAATCGTAACTTCATAAAGGAATAAGCATAAACTTGTAATCAATCACAAAGGGGGACAGATATGATAACAACAATCCTCACTATAGAGGACTAGTGGAATAAACGGATGGATGGATACTGATGATAGCAAAGTATCGTATCCAACCGAGAGAGCGGATGGAACTATGATAGCAGAGTGTAGTGTTGGCCTAGTTACAAGGGACGGCTTCTACAAGAATATAATGCCTTAGTCGCAACGTAAATGCAGAATTACGTTCTGACTTCAACAAGATAAATCCAGATGACTTAGGAGGGATACTAGAAAGTAACGGGGTGTAGAGATGTAAAGTAAGAATTCGGGAGGAGAGCCGTGTTTCTCAAGTGAAGCTGGCTTATATACTGGAACTGGGTGGCTAGGCCACCAACTCAGCAGAGGAACAATGATGGATCATTTATTGTTGGTCCTTACAGTGCTGATTCGTTTGGGGGCTAACAAACAGTTTACCACTAAGAACAGGTATGTCGATAGATCCTAGGGAACTGTCAAGGTGGGAACTAATGGCCCTAAAATATTGATTGTCACAGATTTGAATGACGCGTTGGATGCGATACAAATTCTAGCTAGACTAAGATTGAATCCTAGGAGAACTGGTAGATACATTTCTTGAGTGTAGATCCTACAGCGAACATTCACTTATCATCAGCGTACTCTGAGTTGTCACCACCTGTAGCTGTGGTTTCAGCTGGGGGGTGATTGTCCCCTTTTGAGAACCTGTTGCCCAATTCCTGCTTGGGTGAAAGGTGAGTGATTCAAAGAGAACGTGGGCAGTCTCCTGTTCCAGTACGAAGTTTGCCTTGGATCTGAAAGAGCAATGCCCCACCAATAATGAGCGCTATTTGTTACACCAAGTATGATGTCATTGAACAATACTTCAATCGAAAATTACGAAGCAGTATTATTTTGAACGGGCGAAAAATATAAACTTTACTAGAAATTGAGATACCACAGAGGATAGTGTTTGAGTACACACAATAATTTAAGTCGCTCATCGCCACATATAATTATCATTGTTTACTCTTCATCTGATGATTCGTCCACGATATCGGGTAAAGATTCCGCATCACTAGGGTCATCCGCCAAAGAAATTCCGTGCGTAGATGTTTCTGGCGCAAGGTGTGAAGTGATTGGTTTTATGCACTCGGTCCGGGAAGGTGTGGCCTCCGTGAGGTGAGTATTTAGTAATAGTGAAGGGGCAGTGACATCGCCCACCATTACTTCTACGGTATTGCATGAGTTGGTCGCCTCGCTTGACACAGTCTGGGTACCACTCACTTGACTAGCCGACGAATCGCTATCATGGACAACGGATGACTGGGCTTTCACTTCAGGCAATATCGGTGTAGGCTGTACAACCGATGGTGCTGGGGTTTCCATTGGAGTGGTGTCCATATCATGATCCTCGTGCAGGGCGGCACCTGTCAAAGTTTTGGTTAAAAAAGTGGGGGGATGCCTAAGGGCGGGGAGACGAGGATGTAAAAAGAGATCACACACCGTCAACGCTCGCTGACCCACCTGAAGAATGGGTAACTGGGAAGACAACGTCGCCGCCTGGAAAAGGCGTAACGCATGGGGTAGCACGCTGGCCCGGTCATCAAAGGGTGTCTGTACAATAGCCAAAAGACATTCGTACAGGGCCTGGATAAAAGGAAGGTTGGTCTCATCCACAGTTTCGTATAACTGAGATTGGACCAAACGTGAGAGAACTTCCTGAGTGACCGCGGTGAAAAAAGAAGCCGGAATTATCTGACCTGCCATGTTGAACACTCGAGTTGCGGTTTGCACGGCGGTTAGTTGTACCGGAGACCACAGTAAAATAGTCGGTGACATTTGTGCAGTGAGTTGATCGGCAGTATAGGTTTCCGTGCGACGTTTTTTATGTTGGCGTTTACCAGCAGTCACGGGGTGCTCCGGAATATCCACGGGGAACGAATGGCCTTTGGTGACTAAATCCCGTTCTAACTGTTGGAAAAACCAACTGGGCAGTACACGAACTAACCCGGTTCCGTATTGGCTTAATGACATGTTCACCAAGGCGTAGGTGCACTGAAGCAACGCGGGCGAAGTAGTCGTACCGGTCAGCAAGGTAGTGCACAATGATCCGAGATTGGGTAGGTGCTGCTGAAGGTGAGGGGCCATCGAGGTCATCATACCGGCTAGCACCTTGATCGCCAATAGTTGAAACTCGGGACAAAGGGCTTCTACCACTGCAAAAGCCGCCTTGTCACCGTGATCTTGCTGGGTAATCTGTTGTGCATTCACCCAGACCAACCGAGAAACGGTGGTCAATAGTAATGGAACGGGTATACGAACGGGTACTCCAACTGGTGTATTAAGCAAAGTCACCAGGGCACTGACCAGTGCCTGCATGCGCGATAAAAGGTGGGGGTAAGCCACGAGATAATCCGGGGATACGGTGGGTAAGGGCAAAGTGGTATCCCGGTATTTATCAGCGTAGGGTTCGTCCACGGACTCTAGCAGCTGGTCCAACGTTTCGTGAATACTTCCCAACAATTGCAAACAGTAATTGCGCCAGTGTTCGGCAATCACACTGACCCCGTGGGGTAAATTAGTCTGTGGGCTCCGGCTGCCCGTTCGACAAAGCGCAGCCAAGCATTCGGACGCTCGGATCACCGTGGCCGAAGTTGCACTGTATTCACCACCGAGAAATCTAACGCATCTCTGAAAAGTTTTTTCCACCATGGGGCGGTAAGCGTTGGGATAGACCGTCATGGATGCTGTCATGGCCACCAGTACCGACTCTATCAAATCACCCCGATCCGCCGTCAGTCTGAGTAGTGCCTGGTTATATTTGGGTAAAATATTCGTGACCAAATCCCGCTGCATTTGCGGATGATTAACAGTTTGTTTCACCAAAAAAGTCAACGTTTCCACAGCAGCGGCCAAGGTGTGCACAGGGAGAGGCCTACTAAACAAACCCAAGACTAGGTTACTCCACTTGACCAGGTGCTCACTCAGATACGCCAGGCTAGTTTGGCGTACCGTGGCCTGTAGCAAAAGGATTCCACTCCAGCACACGGATTCGGTTTTACTTTGTAGCAACGAGGACAGTCGGTTAAACCACTTGGAGAGGAGGCCGTTGGAAGGGGTCGATGAAGTCTGGGTGAAGTGCCGAATACATTCGTATTGTTCAAGGGTTGCGAGTAACTGAGGCACCTGGGCGGATAAGGTTTTTTCGTTGGCAAGATACTGGGAGAGAAGCATTTGCACTAAACGTTGGGCTAGTGACCCGGGGGAGGGTGTCGGGGTTGCCATGCTCCTAGTAAATGTTGTATGGGGTCTAGAGTGGTGAACGGAAACTGTCCTTATGGACAGTAAAATAAAATATAATATAATAAAATGGAACAACTTTGGATAATCGTGATCTTTGGTCGGGTCCGCTCAATATCTGGCTCTTCGTTTACTTCCAGTTGTACGATTCCACTTTTTTTTTACTTCTTTTCCTTCCGAGTTTGTCCATTAATGGTGTCGTTTATCATGACGAAAAATATCGGTTTTCGATAGGATTCACGTGAATGTTCACGTGATTCGAAAATCATACTAGTTTCCAGGCATCATTTCCCCGAATATTTTTTTTCGCTAAATGCCTGATGAAAATTTGATCCATTTTATTGTAATATTTTTTTTAATCTTTGGCATTTTCAATGGGCCCTTTGGATCAAGTCTAAGAAACGCAAAAATAAGTCAGCACAAACTTTTTTTTTCAAAACCAAAAGAGTGCAGAGTATTAGATTTATAGTCGGGTCTTTCTCAGCATAACAGTAAAATTTTCAAAGCGTTGTTCTGTTTATGTATTCACCTTCTTTTAGATCGTTTCATTATTTATATATCGTTGTGGTTTTTTTTATTATAAATTATTCGAAACGTCGTGACTGGCAACATGGTAAGTCAATTCGGTCAAACTGCATAGGGTTGTGGGAAACGCGATCCCTGGGTGAGTTTTGTGCTCGGAATCCAACTTTAACAATAGAATCTCGCCATCGTTACTCAAAGTCGACCACTTCCGGAAGCTCTAGAGTGACGCACTGTTCTCTGCGACAACTTTCCCTACCCACCAGTTCCAAGCGTATGGGTTATCCATTCAAGGATAAGGCAGGTGCTAATAATATCATGGCTATGTACTGTTCCATTGAATTTTTGGTACATACCGGCGGCGGATGGTTACGGCGCGACAGCTCAAGTACGTCCTTTTCGAAACCGCCTCAGGCTATGCCCTGTTTGAGCGGAAACAAATGGAAGAAATCGGGTCTAAATTGGACAGCGTGCAAGACGCGGTACAGGACCTCGGCCAGTTTCGTAAACTGGTGAGTCTGGCCTCGTTTGTGCCTTTCAAGAGTGCGGCTGATGCCTTGGAAAACGCCAATGACGTCTCTGAAGGTGTGGTGAGCGAGACCCTGCGGGCATTCCTGGAAATGAACATCGCAAAGGCCGCCAAGAAGGAAGACGTGGAACTCGGAGTGGGGGAACGTAACTTGGCGGGTGCCATTAAGCAAGCGCTGAATGTTAACTGCGTAACCGACGACATCATTTTGGAAGTGATCCGTGGACTGCGTCTACACGGCGACAAGTTGTTGGATCAACTCAAGGGGGATGATTTGTGCCGTGCCCAATTGGGCTTGGGTCACAGCTACTCCCGGGCCAAGGTCAAGTTCAACGTCCACCGGTCGGATAACATGACCATCCAGGCCATCGCCATCTTGGACCAATTGGACAAGGACATCAATACCTTTGCCATGCGCATCCGGGAATGGTACTCGTGGCACTTCCCTGAGATGTCCAAACTGGTATCCGACAACGGTCAGTACGCCCGTTTGGCTAATCTCATCGGCAACAAATCCACCCTCAGCGAAGAACAACTGGACGCTATCGAAAATATCGTGGGCGATCCCAGCAAGGCCAAACAAATCCTGGAAGTATCCCGGTCCTCTATGGGAACCGACATATCCGAAGTGGACCTGCTCAATATCCGCAACTTTGCCACCCGATTGGGCTCCCTCGTGGATTACCGCAAGAGCATGCACGAGTATTTGATCTCGAAGATGAACCACGTGGCTCCCAACCTGGCGGCCCTGATCGGTGAGATGGTTGGTGCTCGGCTCATTGCCCACGCTGGTAGTTTGACCAATCTTTCCAAGTATCCGGCCAGTACCGTGCAAATTTTGGGCGCTGAAAAGGCCCTCTTCCGTGCCCTCAAGACGCGTGGCAAAACACCCAAGTACGGTCTCATTTACCACTCCTCCTTCATCGGTCGTGCTGGGGCCAAGAACAAGGGTCGTATTTCCCGTTTCTTGGCCAACAAGTGCTCTGTTGCGTCGCGTATTGATTGCTTTAGCGAACGACCCACTCGCAAGTTTGGTGAAGCTCTGAGGGGTCAGATGGAAAGCCGTCTGACTTTCTATGAAGATGGTACAGCGCCTGCGAAGAATATCGATGTGATGGAGGGAGTGCTGAAGGAGCTGGAACAGGAAAATGCCTCCGTCGAAGCAGAAAAGATGGAAGTCGACGAACAGGTTCCCCTCAAGAAGCGGGTCGTGGAGGAACCCCAAACGGACAAGAAGAAAAAGAAGAAGAAGAACGCCATGGAAGTTGACACTCCCACCCCGACCGGAAAGAGCAAAGCTGCGGCCGTGGAGACTCCCTCATCCTCCAAAAAGAGCAAGAAGAAGAAGAAGAGCAAAGACTAGTGAGGTTTATATGATAGGCGTGCAATACCAATACCTGTGCTCTTGTATCCCTTGCTACATATTCATCCTGGTTTACATTGGGTGACGATGTGCTAGTTGGTCTTTCGTGATCACCCCGTCTTTTCGTTCTTATGACAATTGATCTTTTATAAGCTTTTCTTGCATTTTTTAAAGGGAATATTTTCTTCACATCCGAAAATTACAGCTATTATTTTTTTTCAATTTCATGTGCCTTGTCATTTCGGAGAATGTGTCTAGTTTACGATGGGTTGATATACTAGTGTGATTACAATCGGTATCTCATTTCCAATTACGTGTGTTATCCGAATAAATTCCTGTCTAGTAGTTTTATTAAAAATGGCAAACGTGTACCACTTCCAGTTGAGTAAAGTCTCTTAGAAAACTCATACTTTTATAGATGATTGTGATGCCTTAAAAGATGGAAGGCGTTCCCGAGCAAGAAGCCAGTTTTTGGCTGATTCGGGGAACCGTAAGCGGAAAAACGGCGTCCATTTACGCAGTTCCACATGCAAGAGATGAGGTTCCACCATGGACTGAATTCGCCGTACCAACTTTCGGAGGACACCCACTTCCAGGTGTTGGGCGCCGTAGTATTTTGACCCAGTTTCGTCATAGAGACTATTTATGGAGCCAGGGAGAGTGGTGGCGAATTTTTCCGAAATGATGCGGAGCCGGTCCAAAAGGTCGGTCGGAGCGTTCGTTGGCTCTTGGTAAGGCTTGGAGCCCTGGTGCTGGTGGGGCTGGGGTTTATCAGACTTGGCAGGTTTAACCGGGTTGTATAAAGTGATCTTCTCTAAAAAGTGATAGATGACTGACAAGTCCGCAGCTTTTAGCAACTGTTTGAGAATGTCATTGATGAAGGAATATGTCAATGGCAAGTTATGTGATAGGCAGTATTCGATAACCCTGTTTAACCATTCTTGAGAGGACGATTTGCTTTGGGTAATGGCAGAAACTATTATAGGGATCATAGAAGGAGAAATCGCCGTCAATATGGGACGACTTGGTTGGATAGATACATTGTCAGATAAGCTTTGCTCAAACTGTTGTAGACGGTTCCACAGGTAACGAACGGTGTCCACTTCTTGTTTGCGTAACATGGCCCACATCAGGGAACGGATCACCGGGGTATAGGGGTGATAAATAAGGTTGGAACTATCCGCTCGGGATATTGGGAGAGTGATACCAAGAATGGATTCCCTAGGAATGTTGAGGCGACTGAGTAAAAGGGCTCCCATATCAGTCAACATTGTATCGTTCAGATTAGGGTAAAACTGGTGCAGCAACCCATGACCAAGGGTTAAAAACTCCAGCAAGGAGTCGACTGGTAATAATTGTTGGGTACCCTGAGTCATCAGTTGCTCCCAAATCACCCCTTCCCATATTTGCCATAAACGCACCGCCTCCGCCATATGTTTCTTTTCCATTAGAGCAGTACCCATGCGCGAAAATAGCCATGGGTTCTCCCGTAGGGCATAGTCACAATGACCACTCCATAATTCATACGGTAAAAGATTAAAGAGCTGGTCCATGGCTTGGATATGATGATCGGTCTTGTCCAGCCCATGAATGGTCTCTGGCGGCAAATCCAGTAACAGTCGACACAGGTAAGCCGCATTAGAAGTGAGATTTGCCCGTACAAACCCCGAAACGATGGTATCTACGAGTTTACTATCCGGAGTGAGAACGGGTCCCTGTGGGGTATTTGTCTCCAGCGCTGGTTTTAGCCATTGGATCATCCGATCCACGCTCTGATTTTTACCTAGCTGGTGTACCAGGTCTCGCATTATAATGTGGTCAATGGGTAAAAAACCACCCTGGGTAATAACCTGTCCATTCGCGGTGTTTTGAAAAACGATCAGAGTATCCTCGGTATCACCATCAGAGACATAGTTGGTTCTTTCCGAGTCTTCGAACCGTAGGTTAATTGGCGGTTCCGTGGGGTCGAAAGAGGATAACAAAACGCGCTCGGCGAGATGTACCTGTTCATCAAGACACAGTTGGTGCACAATCCGTCCAGATATTGGTAAAGTGGGGGAGACCCGGTGAGCTCGCATCTGGGGCAACACCACATGGAAGAGGAATGGCCACTGTCGAGTGGTGGTGAAGGCCCGTGTAAATTCAGTATAGATAGCGGTGGTATAGGGAATTTGGGTGGCCACAAAACCCCGGAAGATCACTTCCAACAGGTTGAAAGACCGGCATTCCAAAGCGGATTTTACCATTGACCGGAACGTGTCTTCCGTTGGGGCGGGTTTCACTTGCAAATTCGACCGCTTCGGCATCGAATATTCATGGGGTGAATTGGCAGGACGAGTACCCAACGAAATAAGGAAAGGTTTCCCATCTTTCTTTAAAGATGTGAAAAATGCATCCAGTAAGGAATTGTACACCCAGACACTACTCCGGATATCCCCTAGCTGCCCATATGTGTAAATAAGGATATTCCACACACGAATCTGAGGAGGTGTCAAGTAAACCTGGTCGTCCGCTGCCATCACGTAAGATTCCCACCAACGTAATTTTTCCTCGAGTTTCTCAACTTCACCCCGATCACACATTTGCCCAAAACAGATAACCAACTCGGCGATCACATCCGGGCTGAGTAGTATCTGGTCGGCGGGTTTCTGCACCAAAGCCCGATGGGACTGGGTAACCCAGTGCCATTGTCGGCTCAAGTATCGGGCAACCAGTCGTACATGATGCCATTCGGTGCGTTGACGGTAGGCCCGAAGGAGCGCCAGACACGAAGAAGTATCAGGAGATCCCAAAGTGATAGCCTGTGAGGCCTGTTGGGCTGGAGTGGGGTGACTACCATCGTCGTCTGGAAGGGGTAGGATCGTAGTCGTAAACTGCCTTTCTTGAGCGGGAGCAGATTCTGTCTCCACCAATGCCATCAACGCAGCCGATTCGATCGTACCTTTACTCATGGCTTTGAATAATGTAAGGGCACCTTTGTCCTGACCAAGGGTCAATAAAGCCAGTAGGAGTTGATTACACACTTCCCGGGTGAGGGACGATCGATGACTAGCCAAAGATTGAAGCAATACCTGAACTGCCTGCACATCTTTCCGTATCGCATGGGAATGTAAAGCGTAGGCGATCTGGTCAGCCATTAGCGGTTTAGAGGATCGGGATTCTCTACGGCTAGGCCTGGATGGATTTCCACTAGTACGCACTGATGAGTTGTTCCTTTCGTCGGTTTTCGTAGTGGTAGCCTTGTCACCTAATCGAGCCAAACGTTCTATCGCGGGCACTGTTTGCTGATCAACCGCCAGTCGCATCAACAGGTGAAAGGTGGTCAGATTGGGGGGCATCTCGAGGTGGGTCTCTAGATAATCCAGTAGGGGGTAAACCCATTCCCATCGGCATACTTTGGCAAACGCAACCAAGAGTCGCTGACACAACACGATATTTAGATGAAGCGAAGCGTAATCCGCCACGGTGATCACTTGTGGACCCGACCCGTTACCGCCAAGAGGCGGTGGTGGTAGTTTGGAGGACCTATTAGCTGGGTAGCGAGTAGATGAAAAATCTGATGGGGTACGCGCAGCCCGCTCTTCTCTACTACGCCGGGCTCGGTTCAACCAGTCTAATATAATTTCTTCCATGACTTGGGGTTCACGTCGGGCACAGTAAGAAGTTAGCAAGTCTACTTGTAATACAGCACTTTGTAAATAATCGTTACGCAGCGTAATATCCCGATGGATCACCGGTACCCATTGTAGTTCACCTTCGTCCACACAAGCATTAAGAACGATACTAAAGGTAAAGGCGTTGGGTTCCTGCACCGACCGGAGAGTTTCGGTAAAAGCAAGAAAATCACGGTCCTCCGTAGCAGGGTTAGGTTCCACCAGGTACGCACTCCGGTTGGTTGCACCGGCGACAGGTTCCTCTGCTTGGGTGGTCTCCAATGGCGGGTTTTCCCTATTATCATGCCGGTAGGTCAGACGCTTGTAAATGGCCATCAACACCGGGAAATCCTGGATGATTCGGAAGGCCTTGAGCACTTTGTTGATGTGCATGAGCGCCAGAGGCTGACCACGTACACACAGGGCTTTAAAAATAGTACGTACGTGGTTGGCGTACCCCGCATGGGCTAAACCTACCATGAAGTCGGTTAACACCACGTCGTTGGCTTGGCCTAATTTACCGGGCAATGTGGGGTTCGAGCAATCCGGTGGGGAAGGTTCTTGTTGGGCCAGATAATTGTAGAGTAATGGAATACGTTCCGGTTTACCCCCAGTGATCAACACATTAATGATAATGCTATAAGAAAACAAACCGGGACGACAGGCGTCTTCCGCATAATGAACTGTATTTTCATCCACGGGAGGAGGGGCTAACGAGCCAAAGTCGAGGTCCGAGTCACCCACTTGCAAAAGCTCATAAAAGAGAGCCCAGCTGCGGTCTATTTTCCCAAAGAGACTAAAGGCTTTCACGAGGCTGTTGGTGGTGGTGAAACTCCACTGAAGTGAGCTCATGCACCGCATCTGCCGAAAGAGCGCATCCACCTGGGCCACAGCTTCAAGGTAACGCTGTCGGCTAGGCACAGGGATAGGGCTATCCGGTTGCGCCACTGCCGCTAGAGGTTTGGGTCCAGAAATGGACGTACCGTACACCGCGGTATTGGCGTAGGCCAGGATCAAATCGCTGAACAAGGTGGCATGACGCGCGTAACCCAGTCCCACCATCTCGTCCAGGTAGCGATGAGCCGTGGTTAAATCCCCTTGACGAATAAAAAAGGATATTACAATGCTGTACGTAATGGCGTTCCAGGATATTTTCCACTGTTCTATGAGATGTAGCACTTGGCGAAACCCTTCGGATTGGTCAGTGGTTTGGTACGTTAAGAGCAAGGCATTTAGATCAACGATAGTAGGAGTTTTCGAGTATTCATTCATATGCCTAAGCACTTGTCGACATCGCGCGGGATCACGTAAGAGATGGTATATGTAAAATAATACTCGGTAATCCACCATACTATAATCAGCGTAGCTAGTCGGTACGGGTGGTTTCGAATCCCTCTTACCATGGCTTCGGGCGGCCAAACTAAAAATATCTGCCGTATGACGAGTGGATCGAGCGTAGTTTTCCGGAAGTAGCTGTGAGCGTTTCGGTTGATCTTCCATCGAGCTTTGCGGAAACTCCTTCAACCACGCGTCCGCCAACGCCCGCAAGCGTTGCCTTATTTGGGGATCAGCCACTTGAGGTGCCTTGCCTATCGTGTGGTGAAAACTTAGCATACTGGCTAAAAAATCTTCGTACTTTTCCATAGGTCGGGAGCTGTATTGCTCACCTGGAATATCCACGAAATGGGATTTCCGATAAAAATTACCGAGCTGGCCTACCGTGACAAAGGCCAAATGACGCCATAATGGACAAGGTAACCGATCAAGTCCATTGATTTCTTCCAGGCGGGAAAAGAGTTCCCAGCAGGCCTCTGGGTCCCTTTTGGTCAGGGCTCTTTCGAGCTGATTCACCAGGTAATGTACTTGGTCTATTGGTCCCGGTACAACGGTAGCGTTCAATGCTTGTGAATGGGCTGGTGACGAAGAGCGGGGGCGTGAAGCTACACTGGAGGAACCTTGTAACCTACCTGGCTTGTCCTGGATCGGGTCATGGCGGCTTGTGTGGAGCTTGCTGTGGTTATACCATAGAATGTGACATGGAGCAGCTGGGGGCAACACTGTAAGTCCGAGATGCTCATGAGCTTGTGTGAGTAGTAACAGTGACCTGGTGCCTCGGCGAGAGTACAAACAGAAGTTTGTTCTTGATAAGTAATTCATAGTACAGCGCATGATAATTTTACCAACAGAAGAAAAAAAAACAATTGTCCGTATTTACTGTGAATACTTTTTGAGGCGAGATCTGGTCGAGCTTGCCTTATCCAAGTCACATGACGAAATGTAAGGAATGGTCATTTTCCCCATTAACAAAGTATGGCAATCGAATTCGTCGTTAGATATAACTGTGTTGAAATCGACCCAGTTTCTCTTAAATAACGGATTTGAAAATATTACCGTTAAATGAGAATGGGTCAAAAATTCAGAAATAGGGAAATCATAAAAAAACCATCGCCTCCCCATACTGAAAAACCGCACCGCTGTCTTCTTTCGTAATATCAGCTATAAGAAATATTTTATTGTATTGGTAATATCGGTCCTCTCCCGTATCTTGTGGCCAAGTTTCTCATTAAAATAAACCCTTTTGATTCAAAAAAAAAGATACCAATTTACGATTCCAACATCAAGCCGACCCCCACCTTATTCTGACCCTTGACGTGATCTACTTCTGCCGACAACATAAGCGAAAAGCCCGGCGCCATCTTCTCTTCTAACAACGCAGTCACTTTACCGTTACTATCCACTTGGCCACGGAAGGTGGCTTGGCGGAAATCATACTTGGCACCAACATTGCAAATAGCGGCACGTTTGTCCTCTTCGACGCTGATCTGCAGTTCGGTGCCAAACTCTACTTTTTCGTTGATCTTTTGGTAATACGAAGCCTGGCAGGCGCTACTACCCTGCCATTGCAAAGTGGCCACGGCGTTACCCACGGAATGGCGAGCCAGGAGGGAACTGCGCAGGGTAGATTCCCGCATAGGAGGTTTTTCAATCACCGATTCGAAACCAATGACCAGATTCTTGGTGATGGATTGCAAATAGTTGCATATGTAAATGCCCGAGTTATCAGCGGGTGAGGGGTTCAACGCCTTGAAATTCAGGGAATAATCCAAGCCTTGATAATCGGTCTCGGTCTGCAACATGTTTTGGTTGGGCAAACCCGTAAACATCAACTGAGCCTTCGTAATAAAATTGGAAGTCCAGTTGTAATGGATACGGGATTGTAAGACACCGTCGGTATCCACCATACCGTGGAGCAAAAACTCGGGACCGGCGTACATAGCCGTAAAGTGGTACGTGGAAGGTGCCCCCGCGGTGCCCAACGCAATCGAGTGGGTAATCTGGAAATTAGGCGAAAGAATCTTGGTCAGGTCCGCGCGACCGCCATCGAAAAAGTAGTTGGTTAAAAACGTGCCTATGGACCGAATGGACAGTGTTCCGGTGAGAATAACCAGTGGCATAAGCGGTTAGAAATAAAAAAAACTATTCAGCGATAGATTAACGCTGTGGTCAACGATTCGTTGAACAATGGGCTCACCCCTACCCTGATCACGCTAGGACAACGCCCCCACATTCCACACACATCAAGAACATTTGCTATCCTACACAATATACCCATAAGCCCACCATCCATGTTTTCACTTCAAACCCTTCAGCAATAGTGACAGGTATACCACGCCACCTGAACCGTCGGATCAAACCCCCGTGGTACGCTGTTGATTGCGTCGTTACTTACTTTTAATCTCCTTGTTGAAGTTCTCTGCTGTCCCAGGGTTAGGAAGGGCCAATCCCTTGCGAAAAGCATAGAAGTTGGAGTATAGTTGGAACGGGCTCCAGCTGCTCTGTGGTGTCACAGATTCTTCAACGACGTTACTTGGGGCACTCATGACACTGGAAATCTATAGTTAGTGTGCTGGTCAAACCAGGGGGGGGGATATTAATCACGGCAAGAACTACACGTTGAAAAAAAGAAAAAACGTAAAGAAGAACAAAAGGAGAAAAAGATTCACCACAGCAATGAGTAGAAGCCAGTCAATGTTGCTTGAAAAATAGCGCGAGGGAAAACGAATAATCAGATCAGATCATGCGAACATTACCAGAGGGGACAAACCACAGGTAAAATCATTGTGATTCGTAGAAAAATTGGGGTTATAATGGCGATTGACCTCCCCCCCTACTATGACCGGATTTTTCCCCTTTCATTCTGTTTTCCATTTTAACTAACCGGGCGTGGCACTAATTGTGCGTATGTTGGTATGCGCGTGCTAAAAATGACATAATGTTATCTATATGCTATTGGCAGTTTCTGATACGCGCCACCCAAGCTCCCCTCCCCAAGAAAAAAAAATAATAAAAAAGATATACTGCCTGTATCCGAAGAGGTTACATAACAGGTCTGATCACCAACGATATCATCACCGTTGAATCTACATATGGGTGATTTTTTTTGACTATATAGAGATTCGGAGCTAAAAATGTACCAACAATGACATAGCCAATAGGATTTTGTGAGAGATCCCTTCAACTTCGGTGGATTTATCCCTATATAGTCGAAAAAAGCTACCCAATATTGTGTTTATTTATCCAAAAAAAGCTGTTTGTATATAAAAAAGCCATTCTACATTACCTGTTCTTTTATACATTCGACGAGTCCCAAGTACATGATCTTCTTATATGACATAAGCTGGTCGAGTTTAATTATCTAAAGGACTAAGTTACCTTGGGCGAAGTAGCATGGGTGGCGGGGGATGCCGAGCGTGTTCGTTCTATCAACAGCCGCATATGGTGGGTCACCTTGCGGATATTGAGGGCCTGTTTGGCCGAAATAGGAATGACAGGGATATCGGTTTTCTGTTGGAGAAGCGGTAGGTTGGGTTTGGCAAGGTCAGTGAGATCCGCCTTATTGGCCACTACCAGTGAAGATTTTTTGACGAGTTCAGGGGAATAGAGAGCCAACTCCTTTTGTAATGTGGCCAAATCATCCCATGGATTCTCCTTCCCAATGTCCACTACGTAGACGAGAATGTGACTGCGTTCTATATGGCGTAGGAAATTGTGGCCCAGTCCCACATTTCGATGGGCTCCGGCTATCAGTCCCGGGATGTCAGCAAGGGTGAGTTGTACCTGGTCGTCGTAATCCACTGTGCCTAGGTACGGATTGAGTGTGGTAAACGGATAAGGGGCCACTTTGGGGTGGGCATTGGACACCGCCCGTAAAAATGTCGATTTACCGGCGTTGGGCAGACCTACTAATCCAGCATCGGCGATGGTTTTCAGTTCCAACTCCAACCACCGGACTTCACCCAATAGCCCGCGAAGTGCAAATTTGGGCGACCGACGTTCCCCCGTGGCAAAGTATGGGTTACCCAGTCCACCACGACCTCCTTTGGCCACCACCACCTCCTGTTGTGGGGTCATCATATCCAACAATAGTTTGGAGGAAGAGGTATGACTACTGGGCAGATACTCCTTGGGAATGGTGACATTCTTCGTTTCGCCCTGGTCTTGCCACCCTGGATAATACACAAAGGCGCTTTGAGACTCATCTGTATTTGCTTGCCCCTCCTGCCACGTCTGCTGACCACTCACTTTGACCTCGGCCTGGGACGAGGATAGTCTGCTAGGTAAGTCCACTTCCCGCACAACCGTACCCGCAGGTACCTTAATGATGTAATCTTTCCCTTGCATACCGTGTTTACTCTTACCCGAACCACTACTTCCGGCTCGGGCGCGGCACACCGAATCTATGAATCCGAGCGTGGTTTCACGAGGGTCGACCTGGATCAAGACGTTACCTCCGTGGCCTCCGTTGCCACCGTTAGGGGGTCCACTTTCGACATACTTTTCACGAAGGAAGCTGACGCAACCATCTCCGCCCCGACCTCCTCGGACCATGATACGGCGAAAATCTTTAAAGTTGCCGCCCTTTTTCGAAAATGACTGGGCCATGATGGTTACCCTAGTTAAATATGTGCGAATGCAACCAACCCACACGTTTGCACACGCGGGTGATCAGTCCCGTAATTTACTCACCGGGTACTGGCGATTAATAGGTTTCTGGAAGTTTATGTTCGTACAAGGTCCACGGCCAAAGAGATAAGGACTTAAAGTGAATATGGCGTTGTTGGGGGTAAAAAGTCATCCCTCTTGTTATTGCTCATATCAAAAAAAAGAAGAAAAAAGAATAGGAAAAATAAAATGTTTCAATCACCAACACTTTCGCATATCTTTTTTTTGGCGTAAGATGCTGGGGAGGGGGGGAACAGTGGAAGGAAGGTAATAGGGGTTGCTGAAAGAAACCTCATGTATCGCATTCAGGGACCATCGTCCCACAATGTTTCCTCCGAAATAAAGCACTTCATTTTCTAACTTTATCTTTTTCCTATGTTCAAGACCCATTGTGTACGAATAGCGTTCGCATAAACGATGTCGACACCACCTGCAGGAATAAATCTCTCGTGTACCAATCTACACCGGGCGTTGGTGGTGCTGGGTCACCCTGAGAAACGCCTCAAGGTTATTCAGGTAGCGGGAACCAACGGCAAGGGGTCCGTTTGTGCGTGCATTGCTTCGGTTTTACGCCACGCGGGTTACAAAGTAGGTCGATTCACTTCTCCGCACCTGGTCGAACCTCGTGATAGTATCGTTGTTAATGATGCAGTGATTCCTAACACAGTCTGGAATGACCTCCACTGCCGCTGCGAGGAGGCCCAGCGGAAGGCCGAGGTGCTTTTGACCAGTTTTGAAAAACTTACCCTGTGTGCCATTCTGTGGTTCGTCCAAGAGCAGGTCGATTGGGCGGTCCTGGAAGTGGGCGTGGGCGGGACCCGTGATGCCACCAGTGTGTGTGCCTCGTCTACCCTGGTTAGTGTTCTGACGGGGGTGGCGTTAGACCACGTGGGTTTAATTGGGAATACCCTTGAAGAAATTGCTGAAGAAAAATGCGGCATCTTTCGGCCAGGGAAGGTGGTGGTGGTGGGTGAACAGCGCTATCCGGAGGTGAGAGATGTTGTAAAACGTACTGTGCGACGTGTACAACCAGCCGTTGCTTACTCAGTTCTTCCGGTCACTCGGCAAACTTCATCAACCCGTCCGTTGTCCACGTACCAAGTCGCATGGAACCACCGGACATCACTCACACAGCCAAGAGATGCACCCGAAACCGTTCCGAGCGAATCGAGCACTCTGACATTTACCTGTCCTTTACGAGGTAGCTTTCAGTTGGCAAATCTGGCCACGGCATTGCACACAATCCATTTGCTGCGTACTCACTATACCTGTCTTATTTCCGACGGAGCAATTCAAGAAGGTATGGCCGAAGTAACGTGGCCCGGTCGATTGGAGATTCATCCACTGCCTCTGCCCACACCCACTCCACAATATCTATTGCTGGATGGAGCCCATAATCCCGACTCAGCACAAGCCCTTGGGGAATTCGTGGATCAGGAATGGCGGATTACTGGTCCCTCGGGTCGTTTACATGGTCCCGTGACGTGGGTGTATGCCAGCACCCAGGGAAAAGATGTTGTGAAAATCCTGGGCAGATTGCTTCACCCCAATGACCGTTTGCTGCTGGTGCCATTTACTTCACCCGAGGGAATGCCGTGGGCCCGTAGTTGGGCACCTGTGGAACTCGCCCGGCGCGTGCAACAAGCTACTATCAACGTCGAAGCAATACACACGTGTGATTCTTTGGCTGACGCGTTTCGCATCATCGAAACATCCCGCTATCACGAAACCAGTCCCATAGTGTTGTGTGGTTCGCTCTATCTAGTCTCAGATTATCATCGTCAATTTTTGTCCACGGCTCAATCGTTGGCTTCAACGTAAAATACTTTTAGGTGTCAATGCGAGTTATACTGGAATGTAATCGGGATTGGTATTGGGAGTGATCATTTTATCCATTTTTCGGTATCCTTTCTCGCAGTAGCTATTCTCTGGGTGATGTGACCGCTTTGAAAAGATGTACCAAACATTTCATCACGAATTTCCTTTTGGTGTGAACCAAATCTAGTCTAGTTTTTATAATGTATTTTGATGGGATTCCCCGGTTTAATAAGAGGGCTTTTTTTCCACTTCTTATCGAAGATGTACTGTCGGTGGAGTTCATTTTAATGACCATAATTTCTTTGTGAATAAACGCAGAGTTAATTTTTTTTGCTTTACAGTCACACGGTATACTTTTTCTCGTTCACTCCCTACTAAGTTTGTTCTATGTGGGTACTTTCTTTTTTCGTGTATTTAGCGATTTGGAGCAATGGTGCGACTTCAATAGGATTTTGTGAGAAGTCCACTCAACTTTGGCGGATTTATCCCTAAATAGTCGAAAAACAATCACCCATGTGTTATCATTACGCTGGGGTAAACCTCGTCCGTTCGTAATTTGTGCTTTTAATGTTCAGCTTTTGTTATTCACTCTTTATTTTTTATTCATTTACACAGGTAAATTATTGACCTTTTTTATGCTATATTACCATGACTCGCACTCCTACTAATTCAACCGCTACCTCCACCCTTGTCAAGCCACCTTCCAGTCGTGTACTAATGGTTGGAGCCGGTGGTATTGGCTGTGAACTGTTAAAGAACCTGATTCTGTGTGGATTTCTCAACGTGGACTTGGTGGACTTGGATACCATTGACCTGTCAAACCTCAACCGTCAGTTTTTATTCCAAAAGCAACACATTGGCCAGCCCAAAGCAGTGGTAGCGGCCAAAGTCGTGCGTCGGTTCAATTCTCAAGCCCAGGTAGTCGCCCACCACGACAATATTAAAAATCCCCGATTCGACGCCCCCTGGTTCCGTCAGTTCGATTTGGTGCTCAATGCCCTAGATAATCTGGACGCCCGGCAGCATGTCAATCGCATGTGTTTGATTGCCAACCGACCTTTAATCGAATCTGGCACAGCGGGGTACCTAGGTCAGGTAACCGCGATTCAGCGCGGTCGCACCGAGTGCTTTGACTGTCAATCTAAACCCACACCTCAGACTTTCCCCATTTGCACTATCCGCAGTACACCTAGTGCTCCGATTCATTGTATCGTTTGGGCCAAGGACTACCTTTTTAACCAGCTGTTCGGCGCGGTAAGCCAGGAAGACGAGTATGTGGAGAAAGTCGGTGCAATTGCAGCAGCGTCGACAACAGATAATGCGAGTGAATTGGAGGCATTGCAAAAGGAAAATTTCTCGCTGAAACGTCTACGTGGTAATATGCAGTCAAATGATTTCGCTAAACGGGTCTTCCAAAAGGTGTTTGGGGATGACATAAATCGCCTGCTTACCATGGATGAAATGTGGGCCACCCGTCAACGCCCGGTACCTTTAAATTTTGACGATTATCCCCAGGATCTTGCGGATACGAATCAATTTCTCCCGGGATCTAATGAGCAACAGGTGTGGTCAGTCACGGAGTGCATCGTCATATTCATAACCAGCAGTCGTCGCCTGGTTAAACGTTACCAAATGGTTCAAAACGAGGATTCCACTGCGGGATCCACTATGAATCGGGGACTGACATTCGACAAAGACGATGACGATATTCTAGATTTTGTCACCGCAACGGCAAATTTGCGGAGTACGGTGTTTCACATCGAGGGAAAATCCCGATTTGACGTCAAAGCCATGGCTGGGAATATCATTCCGGCTATTGCCACTACTAATGCCATCATTGCCGGATTGATTACAATGCAGGCCCGCCACGTTTTAGAAAATCGGTGGGACCTATGCAGAACCACTTATTTAGCCCAGGGGACCACCCGTCCCCGTCTCTTTTACAATGAAACGCTGGCCCTACCTTCCAAGGGCTGTGGTACCTGCTCTGCTCGTTATGTGGAAATCGAGGTAGACACTACCCGGGCTACCCTAGACAACATTTTGAAGCTAATCCACAAGTATGCCGACACGGTACAACTAGGAGATGATCTGGGAGTAGAGGAGAGTGGCCGTTTGTTGTATGATCCTGACTTTGAGGAAAACACCGAACGCACCTTTACTGATCTTCAACTCACCCACGGGAAATTGATCACAGTGTGTGCTGAAGACCCTTTACCGAACGTCTGGCCTCTGATTTTTTACGTTGAGGAAAGGAGTGATATCGCTGACCCGATTGTACTGGTGGATCCAAAGCAACTTGCAATGCCTTTGTGCACCTCTGTAGTTTCAACCGATGCTTCCCCAACCCCCAAGTCTTGCCCTATCACACCAGCGACGAAACGATCGGCATCTGAACCTGTGGAACACCGAAATGTGAAAGCAGTCAAATCCAGCCATGGTAGCCGGACTCTAACGCAATTGGCAAGTAATGACGAATTTAAATTGGATACCACGAATAATGTCTCCGACTCGGCTATCACGATTGAAGACGATGCGGATTCCGCTGGTCAGGATATTGTTATATTGTAAACGCGACGTTTCCTACCCTTACACTCGTTATATAATTCTCTGCATCAAACTCCTCTCCCCAGTTGTGAGTAACGGTGGAATCTTTATGTAGACGATTTTATGTGACTTCTATGATAGAAACATAGGCCTGGTTCATTTGGTCGATTCTTATGACACCAAATGGTAAAACATGAGTAACAGTAATAAACATGAACATCGGTACGACGCTTACACTATTGATAGGGTAGAAACTCATATCCTTGGTGAACCCAAGTACCCATCCGGTCAAGAACCACGTGTTTCCTATTCGATACCATTTTTGATAGCCATTACTGTCCCATCACCACAACAGTAAATAATCTCCACCTTCACTATAAACAGTGATATCCCAAGATGACAATGAAGTGATGCTGTTTTTTTTTCTCCGCAAAACTCGGTTAATGTTTGACCAATTTCACATATGGAGGTTTTTTTTGACTATGTAGGGATAAATCCGCTAGCATTGAATAAATTAACAAAATCTTATTGGTTAAATTATAATTGGTATATTATCCAAACTCCTAAACAGTCATACCCCCCCCCGCCACTCAACAATGCTCTCCAACCATACCTGCCTGACCCCTCAACAGGTCTCCCTCCCCTGGACACCCATCACCTCAGACCACCATAGCCCAGCAACACCCCACAAACCTTCGCTGCGCCCGGTCTGTTCCCCGTTCTCTTTGACTCCTGCCTTAATTTCGCATAATAGTGCAACACTCTCGGGTGGGGCGGCCTGCCTGCACGACTTGGCCTCGGAGTACTCACTGTTAAGTGATATTCTGGCCGTTCAGGATGTGATGTTTCTTAATTGTTTATTGTAATTATGGAAATAGTACCTCCACGGTGGTGTCATCAGTCAAGTATAAAATGAAATGTCCACACACATAATTGGTATATCTTTGCTCCAAATCGTTATATAGACAAAAAAATGTACCCATATATCTATTAATTTGCACTGCTGGTTTTCCAAATAATTCGCAATTTTACCTAATTTAGCGGGACGTTTATATCAACGACCTTTATTATTTACTTAGGTATGGTATGACCTTTTCCTCATTTGGGTTTTCTTTTATTTCACTTCAATTTATAAAAGGTTGTTTGCCTAGCTTTCATTTATTTGCTTAACCTTGCGCCGAGTATCGGCCTATTCTTAGCTATTGTTATTCACAAGGTAACGAACTATGCATCCCAGTCTCACACTGGGGCCGAGTACTACGATTGATGGAAGTGTCTACTGTCACGCCGTGGCCTCCAGTCGGGGTTTGGCCGTGGCCACCGACGACCGTCTGCACATCTTCGATATTGCCAATCTTGCCCACCTCTCCACGGTGCACCTAGCCTGCCGAGCTGACCAACTGGTGGTGAACACTTCCCAACAGTTTATCGCAGTGGGGGATTGCCAGGGGGCACTTACGTTTATCAGCTTTACCACGCTGGAACCAGTATTCTCAGCGCCGATATCCACGTTGGTGGAAGGTCCACTGGCCACCAAAATGGCGGAGCATGTACATAACCTCGGGAACCAAACGGCGTTTTTCCAAACGATGCAATTTTGTCCAGCGGGGAAACAGCAAGAAGAGATCATTTTGGGGTTTCTAGAACGGTATCTCTTACGTATTCATCAGCTAGATCTGCCCTGTCTGGAAGAAGCCGTGGCCCAGCAGGATACCGAACGGATCGGCCAACTCCGACGTCAATTACAAGTAGAAATAGTGGATACCTATCGTTTAGCCACCTCCTTTAGTATTGGCGCTGTCCACCAGGTATTGGGATTACCACAGGAATGTTACAGCCTGTCAAGTGCGTTGAGTACACGGTTCGCGGTAGTGGGAACCGGCCAAGCAGCGTTAACCTACCTCGGGTACCCACTCTTTGAAGCGCAGCCCCAGAACGGGTCAGCCCACCCGCGTACCGTTGTACTTGATCAGGCCGTGGATATATTTGTTCCTTCCTCACTTCATTCCAAGGTGACAACTAGCTGTTCACCGTCGGCACATTTGACTCATCTTCAAGCCGATTCAGCCGGTCGATTTCTCTTGGCGTTGGATTCGTCCTGCGCGCTACTGGTGCTCGACTCTTCAACATTGATCACCGTCCTGGGTTATCCGAACGTGGGCATTCGTGATTTTATTGTGCTTCCCGCCACGTCCAGGGGCTCGAACTCCGACATCACTTTCCCTGGTGCACCGCGTTGTATCAGTGACCTTCAGATTCTTGCACTGGTGGATGTATCAAAGGGTGGATCCCCCAAGTTGGCCGCTAGGGAATTGCAGGTTATCCAGTTAGCCCCCTGGTCGGTGGTATTCCGCTCCCCCGTGGCGACCACAGCGTGGTTACCATTGTTGGCTGATTTGGGAAGCAAAGCTACCGCGGTAGCCTACGTGGTAAGTCAATCGCCTCATGCACCTTTGCAACCGTCGGAACAAGCGATGTCTTTTTGTATCCAAGCCATTCGTGTCGAAGACCCCGCTTCCCGGGTGCAACAACTACTTCGCCATCGCCGTTTCGATGAGGCACTAGAACTCACTGCTCAGCACAACTTAGACAATGTAGTGGTTCACGAAGCCCGACTGATGGACCAACTGGTACGCATGAAACAATGGTTGCAATCCGCCGAAGTATCTACCTGGTCACCCACGTTTGCGCTGAATGCCACCCAGCGGGACCAGCTAACCCAAGCATCGACGGTCATGTCCTATGACACTATTGTGGCTAGTCTAGCACATATCAAGGACCCGGTACTCGTGTCGAAATTTTGTCAGCAATGTCCCCTGGTGTATTATCAAGATACCGTTAGAATTTTACACCAGGCCCGGCAAAATCTGGAACTGGCATTGCCCAAGTATTCCTCAGGTAAAGCCGTCATTTCCGACCGTGACTCTGTCCAGGGTGACTTGTCCGTCGAGTACACCCAGCTACAACACACTCTTCGGCGGTTAGGCACTTGGCGTCTGGTTCATGATCTTTCTGGAAACGGTAGCGCGTTGGGGGAACCCCAGGTGTGGTTTCATCCCATCACTTGGCACCAATTTCGGGTGTGTGATTTGACCACCGAAATGAAAAACTATTTAACCAAAGGGTATTACAATGCAGCCATGATCATTTGGCGACGACACCAGAATGAGCCTACCATGGCCGCCCAGTTATCGGAAATCCTTACCGCCATGCCCAATACCTGCGGTGTGCACCAGCTGGCCGAATGGCTCCGGGTGGAGTTTCTTCCCGCCCTGGATTCCCCTGTCGTACGTCGTACTTTGTGCAACTGGGTAGAAGAGAGAGCCTTGATCCTGGAAATGCGGGACCAACGACCCCACCAGGCACTAACGTTGGTTCAAGCCCTAGAGCCCTGTATAGTAACCACTTCTGAACCCTCCTTGGCGGGGAATGACTTCTTTACGCCCGGTACGTTCACTGTCCATACTTTACCCCGTTTGAGTGGCAATAATCTATTACTATCCGGATCGCACGAGGGTACTTCCGCCGAAACCACTGTGACACTGGAGAACCCTAGTTCCCTCCTTGACCAGTTGGATGATCTTCGGTATTTATGGGACACTCATCACCATTGTTTGAGTTTACAAGAGTACGGAGAACGTTCGCCCAGTGCCATCGCGGTGGAGTTACTGGACCGGATAGCAAGCGCAGAACTTCTTCCCGATGCCATCCAACATCGCCTACTGCCGTATGCCCAGCGTCACGCCCTGGACCCCAACGAAATTTTGGTGGAATATTGCCTGGGTGCGATGGACCGCGGGGGCACCCTCTTGGCGGGAGCTCCCTGGGAATCGCGGGCCCTGGTGGTACTAAACCACATTGATCGAACCGACGCCAAACTCAAGGTGGTGTTGGAGTTGATGCGGCGGACCCCGATTCCGTGGAGTAATGATGTAGACCAAGTAGTTCGGGATAGTTTGGAATTAGTCCATGATCTACGCCAGGGGGACGAAATTCGGGAACAGTATCGTTTGATGTGCTTGCGTAAAATGCTTCTAACATACGGCATCAAAACTTTTAACATTTCCAATATGTCACTGGCTAAAAGTCTTGTGCAGTACATTACCGGCCAAGTGGACATTCCCACGGCGATGAGTGACGCGTTACAGGTTGTCCGGGCTTATCACCATTTGCACGTGTCTGAGGCTTACCTATTGCGCCTGCAGACGCTGGTGAAACGGGGTACAACCGATCAGGTACGGACCCTTCTGGCGTCCATGGTCACTGAAGTCAAAACAACCTCTCCGGCTGCCGCTGCTGTAGCGACCGAGGGTGAAAGAATTGTTGACGAGGGATTAGATATAAAGATACGACGCATGATATTTATTAGCCACCACGTGCTAGGGTGGTTGGTGGACGAGTTGGAGGAACTAAAACGAACCCAAACAGAAGAGACCTATTCTCCCGTATCCCCTGCTATACAAGAACGGTTTACCCGCTGGGTTGGGATGGGCGGGGCCATTACTCAGTTTGTGGCCTCGTTTTTTGCCGATACCCACAGTTCATTGTCCGCCACTGGTCTGGTTGACCAGGACATGTTACGCATTCCGGACCTGACCGCCCGTGGAGAACAATTCCAAATTTTACACTACGTATTCCACGAGTTCAACTATTGTTTGGCCGTGAGTGACGTAGTGACGGAGGATGCCAAACGTCACACGGCCCAGATTTTACTGGGATACCGGATACGTGATGCCCGGAATAGTATGACCGAATTGGACCCCACTGCCTACTATAGCTGGGTTCAAAAACTTACCCAGATGCTCCACTGCGATTTACCAGTGGTCAAGGCTCTCCTGGCGGAACAAGCGGTGACCAGTGGACACCTGTCGGTGGCCCTCAACCTCTGCCACGAGTTGGCACAACAAGAGGACCAGGGGCGGATGGGTCCTGTGCTACGGTCGATTGCCCAACGAATGGCTCAGACCTTAGCCGACAATCCCCACTATCTCTTGGACGAGGATTCCTGCACCAACTGTCGCCACATGGTAGAGCGGATTTGCCAAATCGTGCGACAAACCACGTGGGGTTGCAGTGCCGAACAGTTACCTGATTGTCTGGATGAGTGGAATTCTTGGCAATTGCTGATGGATGTGTTTCAGGAAACCGAACACGGCACTTACCAACAACTTACCCAGTCAGTACGTCAGCGACCGGGGGGTTATTCACCTTTTGCTACCAGCTCTCCGTTTTTAGTGGGACTGGGGACATCTACCACGGTATCTGGCTCCTCGAGCTCGGCCATGTCTACTAATCACCCCTTTGCGATGTCGTCCTCGTCCAGCTCCATCGGTAAATATCCTGGGAATGGGTTGGGTGCAACAAATCTTTACTCGGGGGCGGCTCCTACCATCCAGCACGCTGATCGTCCATCCGTAGTGACCGAACCCAAATTCGGTCGGGACCTATTTGGTGACAAATTTTGTGAACGTGGACTAGTGCTGAACACCGAGGAAGCGTTGACCAATACTCTCGCTGTGGTGCGAGATATCAGTTTATACAAGACGTCCGTAGACCAATTACTTACCCATGCTCCCTTGAGCCCAATTAGCGGTAAATCAACCGGAAAAGGTACCTCGTCCACAATGGAGACCCCCGTGGTGGTCAGTGTGGATAGGCTTTACCAGTTCTTGCACCAACACCGACATCTGGGCCTGGCTACCCGGTTGCTCCACCAGGCCTTTGCCTACCATACTCGTTTGCGCTGTAAAGCCATGGCCTATGTTGGTCGGGCGGACCACTCCCAGGCACTGGACTTGTTACTACCTGATTTGGATTCTAGTATGGCTGACCACTGGCGTCAACTGGTGGCCCCTCAACAATTGCATAACTTGGCAACTCAGCTTTTACCCCACATCTTTAGCACACCCGTGGTAGATCTACCCTTGGCGCTAGGGTACTTGGCGCTTCTACCGTTAGAAACGGGACACACTATATTCCGTAATAGCGTGCAGAATACCACCGACGATTATACCCGTGCGATACGTTGTGCTTCAGTGGGTATTGCCTATGCACTGGTATGGCGTCAGCGGTCGATCCTGATTTCTTGCCAGGAGCTGGCCGCCAACGCGCGCTGGTGGCAACAATTGAACCTGTTACAGATTCCCTTTGAACGGCGTCTCTTTTCCTCGAGTACTAATCTCAACCCGGAGAAACGATTCGAACATCATTACAGTCTTCTCGCCCCCTTGTTGTTGAAAACCCAACTGGACTTGCCCACTGCTCTCGAGTTTGCCGGCGCTTACCAACTGGAAGAGGATATGGTCCTGTTGCAGTACCTGCGGGTGCTTCTCTTATCGCCCTTAGGATCAAAGCTCTATTCAGACGAAGATGTTCGGACCCAGTTTATGGTGGCCAGCCAACAAATCACTCATGCCGAGCGTCTGCTGGATCTCTTGTCGACCACGGTGCTTCCCCAGCTCTCACCTTATGACTATGAAAGGCTACGTTTAGTGCTGGAATACCTCCAGGCCAACAATGCCGACGAATACGCTAGGAAAGGGGTGATCGTCTTAGAAACCCTCCAGAGCTATACAAGGATTCACCTACCCCTCCTTGATGAATTATTGGAAGCCTACCAAACAGCATATGACCCATCGCTCGTCCTGGATGGCAAACCGGCCGGCGATTCTGAGCCGGGGCAGGAATATCTATTAGGGTATTTCCCGTTAGCCGTCAAGCGACTACCGTTCCATGCCCTAATGGCCCACTCGTGGGAAGTGCTACGGGCGGAACTGCTCGAGAGTACCATTCCCCGGTTACTTCCGTTGGCTATTCCATTGGGAATTCCCGCGGACGATATTTACACCCACGTGGCCTACGAAATGCTTAGCAGGATGAAGCAGGCCTACACGACCACCGGTGAATCGCGTGACTCTGGTAGCAATGATACTGCACACCATTCCTCCCGCCGACTCCTCGCGAAGCCCGATTTTATACCTTTAAATTTCACGGATATTAAAAACATTATTTTACGTATCCGTAATTACGAAGTGGCCATTAGTGTAACCAAATACGTGGCAGACGCACTGCCCGTGGGACCGGAAAAGCTACATGCGTTACGGACGGCATACCAATTATCCGAGCGTGTGTACCACAAGTACGTGGGTAGACAAGGCGGAAACGTCATCGGAGCCGAGGCGGAGCGTGCCGAAACAGCGGTTACCAAGCTGAGGGAATATTACCTAACAACGGACACCGAGTGTCAACTCGTGGAGCGAGGTCTTGACCAGTACTCGCCCCTGATTAACGATCCCCTGCGGTTGTTACAAACCCTGTACGAGGAGCAAAGTGAAGCAGCCCTGATGGGCACTTCCAAATTGGATGTACATTCCTTAGTGGCGGATATTGCTACTCGACACGATATCGATATTGACAAATTCCGCGATCACCTTCTCACCTTGTGGTTGCAGAGATCTGTGAAATTTCCCAAGGAGGCTGAGGCGGAATTTTTACCGTCCACTCTTTACCAAATGAGTCTGCTGGACCAGGTCGACCCCAGTGAACGTCGTATCCAACGGGTGATCCTCTACATGCTACACCATTTTAGTGTCCAGAGTAGCGTGCTGCGGTTATTGGAGTTTGCGTACAAGGAAAAATCGTCCAAAGTACCATCCCTCAACCGGGTACGGGCACTGAGTGTTCTGTTCCAGGTTGCTTCTCCAGCTGATATCAACCCCGTCCAAAATTATGACCAAGTCAAGGAGTACCTAATGGCTTTGGTATACCTTGGGGATTTCGAATCTCTTCATATTACCCAGACCATGAGTGACTTCATTAGTAGTCGTAAAGACGCACTCACCCGTTCCCTCTGGGTGAGCTACCACTCACAGCCCAAGACTGCCCAGTTGGTATGTAATTTGTGTCTAGACTATAAAGTATATGATGTGACCCTGTTGGAAAGCGTATTACAGCAACTGACCTTCCACCGAATGTACGCCTACCTGGCTCGGGTACTCCCAGCCATTACCAATGTGCCCCGGTTAGCGGCCATCGGTCCCTTGGCTGATATCTGGATAGACACGACGGTAGGACTGATGTGCTCGGCGCTGGAAGGTAGGACTTCTTCCGAGGGAATATCGTCCCTCGCTATGCTGGATAAGGCACTGGCGTTTTGTCTCAAATTTCCCTTCCCTGAACTATTGCCTATGGACCCCTTGGTGACCAGGGTGGCGGAACGTGCTCCTTTGGAATGGTTGCTACGGATCTTGACTACGCTTCCGGAGGGAGGTCAGCTCGGATTAGTTGTGTTGAGCCGCTTAACTACATGTTCTTCATCACAGGTATTGGAAATGTTAGACTACTTCTATCCACGCCAAAATGACCCCGAGAAAAATCACATTGACTCATCGTTGTTCGATGCCACACCGGTGTTAAGCATCTTATACGATTACCTGGACCAACGACAGTGGTACCGTGAAGTGGCACCCACGCGCCATGTCGCCCCGTTTGTACACCACCTCATACGAAATGACCGACTGACCGCTTTGGTGAGTTTTACAGTCAATGAAGCTCAGTACGACGATAGCCGAGAGCAGGCAGTGAAAGATTTGATAAAAATGTACTATGCCCACCACGGAACCCAAAAGGACCTTGAGCATATCCGGCAACAGTACCCGGAGTGGCCACTCACGGATTTACCCCCGCCTGAATCGTCATCAAGAGAGGTCCCGTCGGCAATTGACCTATCGGAAGAAGATCGGTTAGAACTTTTCCTGAGGGTTCACAATATTACCCCAGGGTTTGCTAATGGCCGCTAGGTAATTTTTTGTTTCATTTACGCTTCATAATATCACGATTATTGTGCGTGTCAGCATATCATTATTTTACTTTCTTCGAAAAGCAAAGCATGTAAGAGTCAGTAAATATTATATCACACTGATGGGTACCTTCAACACTGTTAATTTACTAAAGTATATAGCGCAATTATATGTTGTTGCTAGTTGCCATACAAAGAAATAATAATATTTTTCCACAGTCAATGGTATTAAGTTTGCAGTAAGTAGCCAACACATTTGCGTTGTGATGAAAACACGGTTTGTGGTACCACACGTAGGTGGTTTTGCATCGATGAGTGGAGGACATACACAGCAAGGAATGCAACAGCAGAATCACATAATGATACGTATTAATAGCTTACAATAGAACATCCTGACAACCATTAATACACGACATACCACAACAATACCAGTGCTTTTTTAGTTAGTGACAAACACACACACAAACACAATACTCACCTAACAATTCCCCTTGCAGAATCGCCTGAAGAGTGTGACCCTGCCCTCGGAATTGAAGCATCCTGATGCCCTCACTACACCTCCTCAGAAAAAGGTGAGATCATCGGACAACTGTTTGAGAAAAGTGGTGACAACCACTTCTGATATTTCGTAAAGCCATAAAGCACTTGATACTCACACTGACACTTGGTAGGGGGCTATAGCTTATCAGCCATCCTGGTTAAGCCCCCCTGGAATCTCTCGGGGATCTCGTCGTTATTGCGGAGACAGAAGAGAAAGTGTCAAAAATTACATACAACAGCAATGTCTCAGTTGCAGAGGTGAGCAGGAGGGGGTCCACCAACCACTGATTCCAAACACTTACATGCAGATCATTATGGAGTACAACATATATGCAATTGATAATCTCCAAATCTGACTTACTGCACTTGTGTTGGGGTGGTGTGAACCCCAGGTAACTGATGTGAAGGAATTAATGATGGGTCCCAATCTTCGTCCATGATTAAATATATAATATGTTATTCTTTGTGAGTAAAGATAGCCTTTAATAAACTAAACTTAGGGTAAACTGTAAACTGATTGTGATAAACTGG